>JADBJO010020883.1:0-22500 GCA_016801955.1 Conus betulinus | reverse complement strand
TGTGAGAGAGAGAGAGAGAGAGAGAGAGAGAGAGAGGGTGTCTGTATCTGTATATGTGCGTCTCTGTCTGTGTATCTGTGTGTATGAGCGCGCGTTGTTAACATCAGGGACAAGGCAAACAATGGCAGGTTCCATTTCCAGTTATACCACTCAGACAGACGCTCTCAACAGATCGTTCCCAGCCAACGAGCGTTGTTAATTAAGGCAAATGAACATCGTCATGTCGTACAGTTGATCGATAAGTAAGTAGTCCTCATCTTCTCGGGGTTCTCGCAGTTAGCTGAGCTGAAGTGTGTGAAGATTTTTCTCCCTCAAACTTCTCTTTTGGACAATATGCATGCTTATCTGGTAGTGATTGATTTTTCTCCCTCAACTTCTCTTTGGACAATGTGCACGCTGATCTGACAGCGACTGAATGGTGGTGTCGTCATTGGGTGGGCTCTCACGAAAACGCAAGCAATAGCCAGTATGCACCGGGATACCTGGAGCAAATAATGATAACGATGATGATGATGTTGATGATGATGATGATAATAATAATAATAATAATGGTAATAATGATGATAATAATTGCAATAATAATAATGAGATTAACAATGATAATGATAATAATGATACTACTACTAATAATGATAATAACAATAATAATTTTAATAGTGATAATAATAACAATAATAATAATAATAACAGCAACAATAATGACAACAACAGCAACAACAATGATAATAATAATAACAGCATTAATAATAATAGTAATAATGATGATGATGATGATGATAAAGATGATGATGATGATAACAGTAATAATAGTAATAATAATAGTAAGAAGAAGAAGAAAGAAGAAATATAGTCAAATCATAATTTCTATGACACAGAGATCGCATGTGGGCGAGTATACGACTTAAAAAACAAAACTATGTACAAGTTAGAGCGCAAAAAAACGAAGAACTGACAAACAAACAAACAAACCCAACAAAACCAAAGTGGTTCCCAGCAAAATCTAGCATTAGTACTCATCATTATCAGAATCTATTGTACGATGACTCCACGTATTTGAATATCAATTAGAGTTTCCTCCTGAAAAGTTCGATTTTCCCGTTTCTCTTTCTTCCTTCCTTTCCTTTTCTTTTCTTCTCTTTCTGTTTTCCTTCCTTCCCTCCTCGTCCGTCTTCATTTTTTTTTTCTCCTTCTCCTTCTTCATGTTGTTTTTTTTTTTTTACTTCTCTTCCTTCTTCTTTCTGGAGAGAGAGAGAGAGAGAGAGGGGGGGGGGGGGAGGGAGGGAGGGAGGGAGGGAGGGGAGACAGGGAGACAGGCAGACAGAGACAGACAGACAGACAGACAGACAGACAGGCAGGCAGGCAGGCAGACAGACAGACAGACAGACAGGCAGACAGACAGACAGAGGCAAAGGCAGAGACAGATGGGTGGAAAGGATGAGAGGAAAATGTCTGAATCTCACAGACTTTCACCTGTCACAAAGGGCGTGCACAGACAAGTCACATTGTAAGAATGACAATGAGAATAAGACTGTCATCAGAAAAAACGAAACAATGTCAGTGTAACTGTGGAGACAAATGCAGAATTGGACTTAGCATTGAAAACATCATAGAAATGGAAAGTGAGCATATGAAAAAATATATATTACACTCATCATACTGCACATTTAACATTATTTGGCAGTAAATGCTGCATACTTTTGATACTAACACACACACACACACACACACACACACACACGCGCGCGCGCGCGCGCGCGCGCACGCACACACACATTTAGTTACTGCATTTACGAGCGTGCGCGCGCATGTGAAAAATGATTTTGCATTCTACTTTTCTTGTATATCAAATGTTGCCAATTCTTTCATGATATCATCAATTAAGTATGCCTGGAAACAATACATAAATGTATCTGTGTAAACGGGTTCTTCTCTCTCTCTCTCTCTCTCTCTCTCTCTCTCTCTCTCTCTCTCTCTCTCTAAAACACACACGCGCGCCCCCGCGTGCACACACACACACACACACACACACACACACACACACACACACACACACACACACACACGGCATGGATGTTTTAGTATATTACCTACAAACATAAAAGATGGCTGATTACAGCTTTACAGCTGTAAAGGCTCCGGATTGCAAACGTTCATCCTCCATACTACCATAAAAAGACGTTTTAATACGTGTTCTTTTCAAAGGCTTGAGTAGTTTCAATCACAGACGATTTTGCAATATAGTTATTTAAAGAAGACACTGAAGCGCGAAAAGTTATGGTTTCCTTGCCAAAGGCTTCGCCCTGGAGTTTACAACAGGGTGAGAAGTGGGGAAAGGGGAAGAGGGGAGTGTTGTAGCCTCATCAAACTATCATCTAATGAAACAGCTCTACATTTCTGGTAGGAGAGAGATCCAGAACACTGAAGGCAATAGCAGAAACAGTTGGGAAGAACTGGAGCTAGATCTGATTCTGGTCGAAGAGGTACAAAAGGGAATCTTAAACCCCCCAGCTTCAGTCAGGTATTTCATAGCTATGTGGGTAAGACATTCGTCACGAGGCTATCTGGTCTCGAGGTACCCAACCACCTAGGGGTCCAGATCAGTTTGACTCAAAGGAACGTTAAAGAAAAACAGAGACAAACAAACAAAGAAACAAATCATCCAACCGACCTACCGAGCGACCGACCGACCAACCAACAACCAACACCACCTAACCCACAAACGAAACCGTTTTCGACACCATCAGAGTATCTAGGAGTCATGACCTGGGTGTGGACCTGTTCCCTTCCCCCTTGAGTTGAAAGAGGTGAGGGCTTCAACATTGGTCTGAGAGAGGTTTGTTCTCTGACGGTCTTCAGCTGTCAAAGGCTTCCCTTCTCTCTCTCTCTCTCTCTCTCTCTCTCTCTCTCTCTCTCTCTCTCTCTCTCTCTCTCTCTCTCAAAGGGCACAGGTGGTATTGCTTTCAGATTTCAGCAAAGTAAACTGCTTTCAAATACCATATTACACTTGACAAATAATTATGATATAAACGTCATCTTCTCTCTCGGTCTTTTATACAATGTTCATCACAAATAAGGCATTTAAGTGATAATGATAACAATAAAGAAAACTGGATACACCTACTCTAAATTTTGCAATAACGAATTTGCCTATCTGTAGCCATGGACATAATAACCTACGGAAGAGACTATAGATTTATTTTATTGAATGTTCTACAGAAACGAGCGTCAATTTGGTAAGGAACATTAAGTTTTCTCTGTGCAACTTACCCCCCAGAAACATACTAAATTCCACAGAAACAAACAGTATCTGGACAAAGAAATTCCAGTCTTCCCATTCACAATTTTCTTTTTTTCAAAAACAAAACAAAACAAACGAAAACTCATAGTCAACATTCTGTATATCCAACAAAATGGCTGATACACATAATCAAAACCATCTCCATATAATTTTACATTTAAACGAGACATTTTTTTGTTTGTTTCCGTACCTCTGATTTCTGGCTCAATCAAACTTGAATGCTTTAAGAGATAATCTGTGTTCAGCATGTGGGTTCATTAATTTTAACTAAAATATGAAGGAGCGGTGCACATGCATGCCACACGCATCTGTTTGATCAAGACAAGACTAGTAGTGATTTATAGTCGTTACATATTCATAACGTGGAGACTTTTTTCTCTGAGGTAAAGTCATTCAGACCTCCCAATTCAGCTCATATTGTAACATAGACAGGGCTGAGAGAGAGAGAGAGAGAGAGAGAGAGAGAGAGAGAGAGAGAGAGAGAGAGAGAGAGAGAGAGAGAGAGAGACTTACTACAGGTACACAGGTACAGCAAGTTCCCAGAAACAAGAATTCTCCATTCCACTGAATGACCTCAAACCTTGGTAACGCAATGGTGGAAACTTTCTTTCAAACTGTGAACATGACTGACCTCTCAACAATGCAAACTAACCTGTCTGGCGAAAACCCTTGACCTTTATGCGCAACATATCACTGAAAGGTGACTGTATCCAACTCACCCACCTCCAACGAAATGGATTACGTGCCATGGGACAACCCCGACAATATCGTCAGCGCAGAAGTAGAAACCATCGTGCATCGAATCAAAAACAACCTGCTTGTGCTGCTGTTTCTGATCGGTGGACCTGCCAACGTCATCAACATGGCGGTCTTTTTCAAACAGGGTTTGAAAGACCGTGTCCACCTGTGTCTCTTCGCCCTGGCTGTCGCTGATGAACTGCAAGTGATCATGGCCATGTTGAGTTATGGCGAACAGTTTATATTTGCAGTTTACTACCAAAGAAAGGTTCGGTCCCATCATCACGCATTTTAGCCAATAAAAATCTGTTGGTGATTTTAGGCAGCGCGTACGTCTCACACGTGCTGTCTGCTGTCATTGCCACGGAGAGATGCCTGTGTGTTCTCGATCCACTCAGATTCCAGCACCTGCTACGTACCAGGACCATGGGGGCCGTCATTCTCACAGTCAATGCTGTGATGTTTGGGTTGACCTTTATCATAGTCTATCGCTATCGTATCCACTGTATCTATGATCCAGTTTTTCAGGTCACTGAAATGACAATCGTTGAGGGGGAGTTCTACAGAACCCACAAAGCCATCATCGATCTTATCGATAGCTATGTCTTTGGGGTTGGACTGCCTGGTGCAGTCATTGTTGTCGTTTTGACCACAACAATAATCACGAGCGTCAAACTACGTCACGCGGTGACGTGGAGATCCGGAACTTCGTCAGCACTTTTACCCCGGAAATAGCACTGACTAAGATGTTAGTGGCTAATTCTATCTTCTTTATCATTTGTGTGATTCCCCAAGCGACCAATGGCATCAGCTGGCTCTTTCTGCCTGAGATGAACTCCGGACGGCGCCATCACAATTTCTTCCTCACTGGTCTGTGGGTTGAAGAAATATTTCTGTGTACCAACGCCTCCTTCAACATCTTTTTATATTATACCATGGGGTCTCGCTACAGAGAGACGTTCTGGGCATTACTCAGGAGGAAGTCACCAATGGGAAAAGCGTGAAGAGAGCGTTCTGCTTTGTTACCAAATTGTGTTCGTTTCAGCTGAATTTACTAAACGTGACCTCACACAGTGCCGAATGTAACGAAAGAACTTCCATGCATGTTTGGAACGATCAAAGATCCCTCGCGAGTAACAACAGAATGCTTAAACAGCTGACTTCTATTTCTTTCGTTTGAATTCCGTCTGTGCATCTTCTCTTCTCATGATATATTTCGACACAAGAATAGAAGAACGAGCATGTATGGATAGTTTTCTTGTTCAAGTTTTGATAGCTCAGCAACAAAAGGGGAAATCATATCAGTGCTGGCACACGTCAGTGTCAAATCCCGATGTAACAAGGATAAGGAGAGGAGAGGAGTAGGAGATGGGAAGGAGAGTAGCACATCACCTTCCACACCAACACCAGTTCGTTGCTTTCCTCTCTCTTTTATTTCAAATCATAGTTGGATCGATCCAGCCACACCGACTTAGTAACACATAAACAATAATAAACATAAACATAAGGTATTATATGAGAAAACATATACAGAAAATATACTCAGTCAAATGAAGCCAAGTATCAAAAGTTCACAATGGAATTGTGAAGTACATTAAAACAATAGGTCTTAGCTTCAAAGGATATCTGAATATTGTCCCTGCAGCACATAGACATTACCAAAACTAAGGTGCAGGATTTAGAGCAAAAATGCACAAAAGGCCTCCCCGTTGCGAACGGTAGGAGGTAAAACATGTCCTTGCAATCAATAACATCATCATATCATAATCATAACATTAACAAAGAGGCTCCCCGTTGCGAACGGCGGGAGTTAGATACAGTCAAAAGCATGATATAATTATTTCATATTGAAGAACAGCATTATAAATGAGCATACATAAGCACACACAAAAAAGAGAGAACTCCCCGTTGCGAACGGCAGGAGCTATGAACAATGAATGAAATTAATTAACACCTAATTTTCAATAGCAAGGCATCACCTGGGCCGTATAGCAGTTACACAATTGCATGGACAAAAATCATATGCGTAGTGTCCACATATATGATCAAATTTTAAAAAAAGGACACATCTTACACATTAACCAACCAACTAAAGCTATTTTTCTTTCTCAGTAGACACACCCACCTCAGGACAGTGCGTACTGCACGCTACGGCTCCTCACGTTTCAACCGTTAGGCCTACACCCCGGCCCAACAATGGCTGTTGTTCTCCAGTCCTGCAATGGACCCACGGTGTGTAATATACTGAACAAATAAACATTCACACACTAACAGATGCAACAACCAAATAAACAGTCTGACCAGTGGCTACTCGCGCAAAAAAAGCCACATGAGCGCATAAACAATCGTACAGTAACCCTTCAGTCGCTCAAATAATGAAACAACCGAACAAACAGATAAACCGCTCGTCTGTAAACAGGTAGCAATCCAGACACACATCAAAAGCTACCTTCATTGTCAGTATCTTAATCATTTGCACAGGTTGCCATGCGGCTTGGTCACACTGTCACTTAACCCTATCCATCTTGCCGGCCAACAAAGACGACGTTTACAAGTCAGTTTGTCCAGTGGTCGAACACAAGGAACCTGCAGCGCACGTTGCACTTTATCCCCAAATCACAATAAAAGACAGCAACGTCTGTAATCTATGTTTTCTGGCGTCGGTTTGTTGATTACTGACAACAAAATCTGTGATAATACTGAGTACCTTTTTTTTTTTTTTTAATTCATTCTTATTAAGCGCCAGCCCCTGCTTATTACATGATTACTTGCATAATTGATTGTGGAAATTTTGTATGTCACGTTTCCAGTTAATAAGAAGATGGAGCTTGTACAATAAAAATGTAAGAACATAGAACTTTAAATTTCCATTTACTTGTGTTGTTTCACTAAAATAGTATAGTACTCTCTAGGTAACACATAGTCAAACCAAAGGCAAAAACCATTAACATACCTTTACATTCACAACCACCTGAATAACGGAATCAGCGTCACAGCCTCCTACACACTCTGCTCAGTGAAGAAAAAATGGTCTCGCGCCAGAACGCTGGGAGTCTACAGGCCTCCCCACCCTTCCAACGAGATCTTTCAAGAAACTCCTTTGTGGCCCGAGTCACAATGGAACCACTAGAAGCGTCTAATGAGGCCAGATCTGGCTTCGCTGGGCTGCTCTTGAACTGACATTCTATCCCCCAGGGTTCGACAACCAAAGGGGCCGACGGTCATGTTAGTGGCTGGATGTGGAGGAGTGCAGAGGAACATCAAGACAGACCCTTTAGACTCTGTACCTAGGGTAAAATCCAGCATATGTGCACTCCGTCGCCAACGACTCCCACCCACGGATATTTACCTCTCTAAAGTCTCAAGTCCACCTCAGCAAAGACAACACCAACCACGGCTCCACGGTCTCCTCCCAAGGCTGTCTCCTCAGCCTATAGTTAGTCTTCCAGACCAAGCCATTCAGACCAGCCATGGTCAAAGAGAGGTTCAAGACCTCATCAGCAAAAGCAAAAGCAGTTATGATGTGGCTGAAGTCCAATGGCTGTCTCTTCTAAACCAGTCTGCCCAGACCAGCCATAGGCAAATTGTCTGCAGAGTGACCAGCCTCTTAACTGGCATTCCGAACTACCAGCTAGGTTACCCCTTACTGTAATCCTATCCCACGTTTGTGGGATTAACCACTGAAAACTGTCTGTTCTCAAAAGTTGGGCAGAATCATACCCGTTACACTGACATCACTGGACTGGAGAGAGAGAGAGAGAGAGAGAGAGAGAGAGAGAGAGAGAGAGAGAGCAGCGAACCAGATTTTTCAATTTTTCAAACCACGCAAAAATAATTTAAAATCTTTCTTCCTAAGATCTTACACCAATAAAAATATATTCATTTCTTTGAGGAGCTGCTAAAGAAAACATCTCTGAGCAGGATTTTCATGGAGTCTGTTGTATAAGTGTTTATATCTGACAAAATATATGTCAAAATACTCTGTACGAACAAATCTTATAGCAACTGGTGTTATTCACATAATCTGCTTCACGGACTTTCTTCGCCCTTTAACAATATGAGTGGAGGTCATCTCTTTTAACTCAAAAACAATTTGAGAGTTGACGATGATGAAAGTGTTGAAATAATACCTCTTCGAGGGATCCAAGAAATTAGTGCAGGGACACGACAATTAATTTGTAAGAAACAATAGAATAACTATGTAGGAAAACCATGAAAAAGTACCAGCAAAGTACAGGCTGTGTCAATCACGTGATCTAATCTCGTCTGATATCACTACCATCTGTTTCACCATCCTCTAATTACGTAATGATTATAGCATCCTATTCAAGAAATAGTACAATTACATAGTCTCCATAGTCTCTCTTCCTCACAAAATGATTCGAAATCACGAAATGATTCTAAATTATCTCGTATGTTATGCGTTTAGAATGTGACCATCAGTATCTCTTAAAGTTAATTCAAAATTTCATGTCTGTGGAGAAAAAAAATGATTAGTACAAAAAACAGGCAAAATGTAAACGAACAAAACAAACATCCGCATTTTGGGATTGGTTTACTGTGTTAAAATTATTAGTCAGATTTACGTAGCCACGTACTCATTACAGTCAGACTTTTCTCTTTTATCTGGTTGAGAATAATAATAGTGAGGAATGGCATGACATATCTTAAGAGGTAATAATATTCATCTGCATGGCAAATATGCAAAAATAGATAGAAATACCTGTAAGGGCTTTTCCATGTCTACGCTATCAAAACACACGATTTCATTAACCTAACGTTCAGACAGCAATCATGGAAATAATTCTAAGGGGCTTCCATACCTACCTCAGTCAAAACGTAGTTCCCATAAACCAACGTTTCAGACAGTAACCATGGGCATAACTGTAAGGGGTTTTCAATGCCTACCTCAATTAAAACACATACTTTTCGTAAACCAAACTTTCCGACAGTAATCATGGAAACAACTGGAAGTTGTTTTTTTTTTATGTCTGCCTCAATCAAAACACGTGACTTTCAAAACCCAACCTTTCAGACAGTAATCATGGAAAAACCTCTCTAAGGTTTTCTAATGCCTACCTCAATAAGAACACGTGAGTTTCAAAACCAAACTTTCAGACAGTTGTCATGGAAATACCTGTAAGGGCTATTTTTTTTATTCCTACCTCAATCAAAATACGTGATTTTCAAAAACCAAACTTTCAGACAGTAACCATGGAAAACTTTCTAGGGGTTTTCTAATGCCTACCTCAACCAGAACACGTGATTTTCAAAACCAAACTTTCAGACAGTGATCATGGATATAACTGTAAGGGTTTCTTTATGTCTACCTCCCTCAAAACACGTGACTTTCAAAAAGCAAACTTTTAGACAGTAATCATGGAATAACTGTGTAGATTTTTTTATGCTTAACAGAAACAAAACACGTGATTTTCAAAACTTTCAGACAGTAATCATGAAAACAACAGGAAGGATTTGTATGCCTACCTCAAGGAAAACACGTGATTTTAAAAAAGCAAACTTTCAGACGGTAGCCATGGAAATACCTATAAGGATGATTTCTTTACGCCTACCTCAATCAAAACACGTCATTTTCAAAAAGCAAACTTTTAGACTGTAATCATGGACATAACTGTGAGTTTCTTTTTATGCCTACCTCAATTGAAAGACGTGACTTTCAAAAGCAAACTTTCAGACAGTAATCATGGAAATAATTAGAAGAACTTTTTTATGCCAAACACAAGCAAAACTCGTGATTTTCAAAAAAAAGAAAAAAAGAAAAAAAAAAAAAAAAAAAAAAAAAACTTTCAGACAGTAATTATGAATATAACTGGGAAGGGGTTAAGCCTACCCAAAACAAACTTTCAGACAGAATTTATAACTGAGAGGGGGTTCTGCCTACCTGAAACAAAACACGTGATTTTCAAAAAGCAAAACTTTCAGACAGTAATCATGAGAATAACCGTGAGAATTTGTTTATGCCTAACACAAGCAAAACACGTGATTTAAAAAAAATAAGCCCAAAGTTTCAGACAGTAATCATGAAAATAATTGGGAAGGGATTATACCTACCTGAAGCAAACACGTGATTTTCAAGAGCAAACCGTTCAGACAGTTAGCATGGATATACTTGTAGGTTTTTTTATGCCTACATCAAGCAAAACACGTGACTTTCAAAAACCAAACTTTCAGACAGTAATCATGGAAATAACAGTAAAGGTTTTTTGATGCCCACCTCAAGCAAAACACGGGACTTTCAAAAGGCAAACTTTCAGACAGTAAGCATGGAAATAACAACAGAGGTTTCTTTATGCCTACCTGAAGCAAAACACAGTGATTTTCAAAAACCAAACTTTCAGACAGTTATCAGGGAAACAACTAAGTTTTTTTCTCTTTAAACACGCGATTGTCAAAACCCAAACTTTCAGCCAGTAATCACAAGTTCGTTGGGTCATGCCCAAGCCTCGATCTCCAGGTCTCTCCCAGAGGTCAGTCTTGACGTCTTCAGTCTTTCTCCTCCCTGTGCGGACAGTTCGTGGATGCTGGTTTAGATGGTCCCCTAATTCCTGAATGGCTGGTTCAAATCTCCTCTGCTGATGATCTTCCCATGCGCCTCCAAATTCCTCTGAATGGCAGCATGATTCGTCGTGTACGGCTGGATTTTCTGCTCCTCAGATCAAGCAAAACAAAAAAACAAACAAACAGGCAAAAAAAAAAAAAAAACCACAGAAAAAAAACCTCTTTGCCAGGCTTGTTTCGTAGCCATCTCCTCGATTTTCAACTGTCACTTTAGCCCTCACTGTTGAAAAATTAGTACTGTTGCAGAAGTTGTTAGGCAGTTGCATGCATCCGGACTGCTGCGTGAGGTTTGAGTGTGTGTGAGGGTTTTTTTTGTGTTTTTTTTTTTTTATTGGGGGGGGGGGTTGGTTGTATAAAAGAAAGTAGCATGAGAGAGAGAGAGAGAGAGAGAGAGAGAGAGAGAGAGAGAGAGAGAGAAATGAATGAATGAATGAATGAATGAATGAATGCTTATTGTGATACGCTTTGCAAAGCCTATTCACAAGATTGGGAGACGAGCAGGGTGAGGGGCTGTACAAACACACACACACACACACAAATTTGAAATGAACGTCACCAATACACTGCAGCAAATTACATCGCGACTGGATTCCAGATCACGGAATTGATACACACAAGTGAATACAATGAGAACACAAGTAACTGTCAATCGGATTGTCCAGATGTTTATCAGCAGTTGCAGCAGTGCAATAGTCACGAAGGATGGTCAGGATTTCGGTTTTCGACCCCTCTGCAGCATGTAGCGCTGCCCTTCACCTCTTCCTTCAATTCTGACAGGCGATCACTGATGTTCCTTGCCATTCTTCCAGACACGCCATTAGGTCTGAGACTGTAATGTCTGCATGTGGTGTCTGTGCTTTAATGGCATCTGCACAATCACTTCCACTGTCTGTTTACCACGGATTTGCTACTGCAACACATGTTTCGATTTCTTGTTGCGTAGATTGAGTCACGGACGAATCGTAATTGTAAACTGCACCAGAGTGAACATCATCTTCATCACCACACAGTTCGTCACCGTCAGTGTCAGATGGCAAGTCTCAGCTGGGAAAGAACTGTCACTGACTCACTGTCTGTGTCGCACGGTGTCATGTCGATGCGCTGTGTTCCTTCGTGGGGACAGCGAACTCGGTGCTGGCGTGGGTACAGAGCAAGCGGGTCGGTGTGAACACTGACAAGTGTCAGCACAGGAATCATTGTTGTTGTCATTGATAACTACCATGGTAACGATCCAGCTGATAACGTTTATGACTGAAGCGGTACAATTCGTGAATTTCAGCTTGAAAAGCGGCCAGAATGTGGTACATTTCAACAGATAAATTCTGTACACGGTATACTAAAGGTCCCTAGTTTGAACTCAAAGACAGTATCTGATTGGTTACAGGCTTGAGTTCTACTGGGGACCCTTACTCCATTTACCTGCTGTTACAATGGTGAAAGTGTACAAGTTTTGATCATTAGGAATAAGGGCTTGAACTTTCTGTACGGCAGTCTTTGTAGAATACTTACTTACTTAATCCTCTTCATCCTACAACCCGGGACATAAGGCGCCATCAAGCTCCCTCCAGCCATCTCTGTCCTGGGCAAGCCAGCTCAGTTCATTCCAGGTCTTGCCTGCCTCTCTCATCTCCTCCTCCACTGTCCTCCTCCAGGTGCCGAGTGGTCTGCCTCGCTTCCTCTTCCCCGGTGGTGCCCATCTCAGCGCAGTATGAGGGAGTCTGGTCTTGCCCATCCGAAGGATGTGTCCCAACCACCTCCACCGCCGCTGCTTTCACCTCGGCCACAATGTTGTTTATGCCTGTGAGCCTTGACACTTCCCTGTTGGTGACACGCTGCGATATAGTGGAAACGCATTTGTTCATATTCATATGTAATATACATACTAATCTGTCAACAGAGCTGATACCATGGGTAACACAGAACTCGGTACAAGTGGATGACCACAATTTCTTTCCGTAGATCATAGCTGGGCAGCACAATGCATACTGCTACAGTGATATCTCTCATCAATGAGTTTTCAGCTTTCATGATCCTAATTTACCGTTATGGTGTCTGAAGTTCCCCAACCTTACACTTCATTACGGATTTATTGTAAGACAACAAGGCATGACATTTGCCTATATTTGGCTCGTATGCGATGAATACACGAAAGTTGCAGGATAGATGGAAAATGAGAGGGATGGAGTGACAAATAGTACGTAATTCTTTCTTTCTTTCTTTTTTTTCTTTCTGCGTACGCAGGCTGATACTCCTGCCGGCAGTGCTTGTATAGACAGGCAGTGGAGTTTTGTGTGTATGACCGTTTTATATCCCGCCATTAAGGCAGCCATATTCCATCTTCGGGGAAGGTGAAGCTATGTGTAACGTGTCATCCCATACCAACGGCCAAACTGGCCTTCTCTTCCGAAAGCTGGTTTAGGGATTTTACGTGTGTGCAAGATGTTGTGCGTGCGTTCACACACGGAACTTCAGTTTATAGTCTCATTCGCAGGATTGTATGGGGAGTCAGATCCAATGTTAACTCCGAGGGAAAAAATACCCTGCACCGAGATTCGAACCCGCAACCCCAGGATCACGAGTCCGGCGCTCTACCCACTGAGCTATTCCGGCCCCCAGTTCAATAATTCAATAACGCTGGCAGGTGGTATAGTAAGTTCTTACTTACCTCATCCGCGGCAAAAGATATAATTATTCCCTCTCTGTTCAGTTTCACTGCCAGAACACACACACACACACACACACACACACACACACACACACACACACACACACCTCCTCACTTTTCTCGATCGGTCTTTCATTTACCCCAAGGCTGCCCAAACTCTGATCTCTCTCTCTCTCTCTCTCTCTCTCTCTCTCTCTCTCTCTCTCTCTCTCTCTCTCTCTCTCTCTCTCTCTGTCTCTCTCTCTCTCTCACTGTCTGTCTGTCTGTCTCTCTCTCTCTCTCTCTCTCTCTCTCTCTCTCTCTCTCTCTCTCTCTCTTTGTTTAACACAGTGATCTCTGGTATGTCTCTCAAGGTGAAAATGACTTCCCAGAAATCTGTTTTTGTTGGACAGTGTAGTCACATCTCACTTGCTTCACCCAGCAGGCTGTGTACGTCCTGCAAGCATGCATCTTCAAACAGAATAGGAACGTGGGAACTTTGCCTTCAAAGCGTGACACAAAAGGTGAAGGCTTAAAATCAACTTAATAAAAAGACAGAAAAAGCTTACTATAATCTTTATCTCTTTTTTTTTTAGTGTAAATTGTTTAGTTTTCCAATATTTCTATTAACAAATCTAGAACAATACCCAGGCTGGATTTTGTTGCTAGAATAGTTATTTGCCTATATGGAAATTTTTTTGTCGGTACATTATCAAAAGGATATAATGCATACGTTGACAACCAGGTTATGTTTAGAACTTCTTTCCCTTTAAATCTTTTAAAGTTGTACTTGTGCTGCTAGAAAAAGTGTTTTTTGGTGGCTGAAGTGGTTCAGACAAGATAATCGTGTACATGATGTACCTACACAAAATTTTGTCCAATGTCAACAGTTCCAGTTTCAATTCCCTACGGAACTTCCCTTTTATACTGAGAAAAACTTCTGTAATGAAAAGGATACGAAATCAACAAATTACATCATGTATTATATAAAGACGTTCCTTGCCTATATGAACCAAATGCAACTGAAAATAAACAATAAAGGTCAAGTTTGAATAATCAGCATCGGACCTATAAACCATACAAGAAACATAAAGGTCCTGGGAGGATGGGTTGAGAACTTTCTTTTTTAATCTGGGAAAAAAAATTGCACATTAGCGCCTATTCATGAGGGAGCTTAACACAAATGTCACTAAAAATCAAAAAAGAAGTGTGCAGAGAGAAGGCATTGTTACTCGTGTTTCCAAGATGACAAGCCCAGGCATTTAAGCCTCAAAGTGTAACTTCAGGTGAAAGCTAAAACACGAAAATAAATCTTGAAATACTGAGCAGCCAAATGAGCGTTATGAATACTTTAGCACCGTGTCTCGACTGATCAGTCTCCTCGGGGTGGACATGAACAAAGAATGAGAACAGGGGGAGAGAAGAAATCACTTATCTTCTCACATTGGGCGCAAGATGCGCAAGATGCGCCGAATTTGAGAAGATAAGTGATTTCTCGATCTTCGTTTTCATTGACCTGGATGTTGTTTATCCTGCCTGATGAAGACCTAGGAGGTCGAAACGCGTCGTGTCTTGTCTTGTAACTTGTTTGTCCCTGTCGTTTGGCGGACTCATTAACAATCCCTTTCAAGATTTCAAAAACAGATATGAGTGGATAAGCCGTTTTTCTTCATAGAAATATCAGGGGTCGTGCTGCTTTTAAATCATCAAGTTTTAAACTGTTTTGGATCTAAAAGATGCTCTGTGATGCATTCCATTAGAAGTACCGATCACTATACAACATGTCCTTTCGTTGTGTCACATGTAAACAATTTACTGCAGGTTTTGTGAAAACCTGCTCAAAAAAAAAAAAAAAAAAATGTTTCATACAACGTGATTTTTCCAGTTCCTCGCAAAGATGAATATTTCTCATCTGATCTGAGATTTTAGGAGAACATGTTTAAAGCATCTTTTCTGCGTGTTGTTTAAAAGATGTAGCTTATTTCTTTCTCTCTCTCTCTCTCTCTCTCTCTCTCTCTCTCTCCTCTCTCTCTCTCTCTCATCTCTCTCTCTCTCTCTGCTGATGACAAAGTTTTCTTACTCACAAAGGTTTTGTTAATCTTTCCAAACGTGCATGGAAGTTCCCTTTAGAAATAGACACTGCCTCAGGTCATGCATAAGTCCGGGTACAACAAACCAGAACACTTTCTTCACGCTTTTCCTGTTAGTGAGGTTCTCCTGAACAGTGCCCAGAACGTCTCTCTGTAGCGAGAACCCATGGTGTAAATATAAAAAGATGTTGAAGGAGGCGTTGGTGTACAGGAATATTTCCCCAATCCACAAAGTAGTGAGGAAGAAGTTGTGATGGCGCCGCCCGGAGTTCACCTCCGGCAGAAAAGAGCCAGCTGAATCGTTAAATGGCTCCAGGAGAAACACAGATAATGAAGAACACGGAATTAGCCACCAACATCTTAGTCAGCGCTATTTCGCGGGATGAAAGTGATGACGAAGTTCCAGACCTCCACGTCACGGCGTGACGTAGTTTTTGACGCTCGTAATATATCGTCGTGGTCAAGACAACAGCGATGACCAGCCCAGGCAGCCCAAGACCAAGAACAAAACTGTCAAGGTTATCGATCAAGGCTTTGTGGGCTCTGTAGAACTCCCCCTCAACGACTGTCATTTCACTGACCTCAGAAACGGGATCATAGATGCAGTGGATGCGATAGCGATAGACTACGATAAAGGTCAACCCCAACATCACAGTATTGACTGTGAGAATGACGGCCCCCATCGTCCTGGTACGTAGCAGGCGCTGGAATCTGAGTGTATCGAGAACACACAGGCATCTCTCCATAGCAATCGCAGCAGACAGCACGTGCGAGACGAACGTGCCGCCTAAAAACACCAGCAGATGTTCATTTGCTAAATACGTGATGATGGGACCGAATCTTTCTTTGGTGGTAAACTGCAAATATAACTGTTCACCATAACTCAACATGGCCATGATCACTTGCAGTTTCATCAGCGACAGCCAGGGCGAAGAGACACAGGTGGACACGATCTTTCAAGCCCTGTTGGTAAAACACCGCCATGTTGATGACGTTGGCCGGTCCACCAATCAGAAAGAGCAGCACGAGCAAGTTGTTTTTTATTCTATTCACTATGGTTTCTCTACTTCTGCGCTGACAAGATTGTCAGGATTGTCCCAGGGCAAGAACTCCATGTCATTGAATGTGAAATGGATGCAACCATCTCCAAGAGTTAGGTTTTGCACAGAAGTCACTGTTCGTCAGACAATCTGGTTTGAACTGTAACATAGTCTGTGACGTTCTCTCTCTTGGAGGGAGAGCATTCAATGTTATATTGGCAGATTTTGATGCCATTACGGTGTTTGAAGGCTTGGTGTATCGGACAATCAATACTCTCTCTCTCTCTCTCTCTCTCTCTCTCTCTCGCTCTCTCTCTCCTCTTCTCTCTCCTCTCTCTCTGTGTGTGTGTGTGTGTGGGTGTGTGTGTGTGTGTGTCACCAAACCCCCCCCCAGTGGTACAATATTCTCTGTGTATGATATATATGCTCCTGTCATACAAAACAAAAAGCTCCAGAAACATTACAACAAATCCCAACGGTTCTTTTCTGTGATCCAGCCGAGAAATGTCGCATATATCGGGAATCAGTTATTGCAATCTTTCTTAAAAAAAAAAAAGTACCGGCTAAAATAAACTCAAAATAAGTGCGCACAAATCTATTAAAACAAACACAGAAAGAGGAAAGGAACTGTGACTTCCTATTTCGCTGCTGGGAGTTCCATTGTGCACAGTGAAGGCATACTCCGCTTCCTGTTGATCTCGCCCGCTGTGTGTCAGTACACGGTAGGCGTGGGTTATGGTGGTCGTTAGTTCACCACAGTTCACAGCCTGATAGTGTCCTACTGTCACCTTTAAGCACACACACACTGTGGCTCGTGCACGCGCTACAGGCAAAGGCTATAAGGAAAACAGTGGGCCCACCTCGCTGAAGAGAGCAAATTGCAAAAACGGTTAGTTAGTTTCAAAACGAGCTGACTGAGGGCGGAAAATGAAGCAAAGTGTAAAGAGAAAAGGGGTTAGTTACTGCCACAGATACATACAAACAGATTACAGGACAAAACACAGTGCATTTCGACCTTTTGGGTTCTTCTTCAGCCTAAAACAAACAGCATTTAGGACAGTGAAAAACTAAGAACGAGAACCCTCTCATCTTCTCACATTCGGCGCAAAGGAGTCGAAATGCATTCTGTTTTTGTCCTGTAATCTGTTTGTCTGTCTCTGTGGTGGTAAATAACCCCTCTTCTTTTTTCAGTTTTGCAAGAAACAGGCATTAGTGGTTACATATAGGTAATGTCGGACTTGCTTGGCAGTTCCGGTAATATTCCATGCATGAAGTGAATGGGAGTTCTAACAAGAGGAAGTTGGCATGAAGTGAAATGGTGACTCTGCTCAACACAGGGAGGAAGTGCTGGCAGCAGAGGAAGATAGGTAAACTATCATGGAGTGTATTGTTATGTCTGCATTGTCAGTTAAATCTAGAATTCATTTCTGTCCATTTTACTACTACTATTATTATCACTCTACCATCATTCTCATCATCATTCTTGTCATCGTATCACTAAGCAAATATACTAGTCACATAAAGTTAAGCACAGGCCTTTGCACACAGGGGGTGCTTGATTCATCCTTCAAAAAACATTGGGTTTTTTGTTATGCGGCAACCAATGATGGAAATCTCACACAGCAGTGTGTAATCCAGCCGTGTGTCAACTGGTAGTGCGCACGGGGGTCTTGGGTGACCTCGTTACCGCGCGGGATAAAAAAGTGCAAAAGTTGCGTTAACTGTGCCTGTTTTGCCATCAAGCTTGCTGGCGAACAAGATGTGTAAAAATGAAAAAATCTTTTTTCCCGTGCAAGAGCAGTCTCTCAAGGTGAGTTTTTATGCCCCCTTTTGGCTTTTGGCGCGCGGGAGCGGGGTTGGTTAATGTCAGCCCTTTTCTCACCACCCCATGAAGAAACACCAGGGAAGGGAAAGAGGAAAATGAAGGGGAGGAAAAGGAAGGAAAGATTAGCACACTTAGCACGCCTTTGACAAACCGGGCGATTGGACGTGGATACAAGATGGCATTGCAAGGCTGAAGTGGCTCCGCGACGACTTGGTGTGCATCATTCAGTGCATTGTTAGACTGAATCAGCGTTTTAAGGGCGACCAACAGGTGGGGGCGGTGAAGAGAGGCCACGGTAAGTTGTCGGCCTAGGCCAGACTACCCCAGAGAAGTTCGGTTCATCGGGAGCGCAGGCCCTATCAAGCGAGATGGCATGTGGCCGGGGGTCGGCGGGATACCACTTTCCACCAGCAGCATCCCAAGGGCAGACTTCGTCGTATGGCAAATAACACCATCCTCCACGCCGTTTTCAAGCACATACGAAACCGTCTCTTCACCACCACTCGGCGGCCTCAGATCACGTCGTCGCCCAGCTGTTCGACCCACGACTGCTAGCAGCCCATATAGGATGGCTTCGCTGAGCTTTTCTGCCATCGTCATGTGAGATGGAAACCAACAACAGTGGTCCCAGGTACTCTTTTCAGATGAGAGTCGCGGTTAGTCTTGAACACAACTGACGGCCGAAAACTAGAGTTTGGAGGCGTTCTTGTGTTGCTGTGATTGCGTGAACGTTACATTGATGCAGCAGGCTTTCGTCTCTCCAGACAAAGACAGGCCTTTTTTTGGGAGGAGGATGATGTCAGCTGTGAGCTTTAGCCCCCCGGTGCCTTTAGAGGGAGGCTCTTGTTTATGGTGAGGGGGTGGGCCTTCAGCCCTCCACCAAGACACCACTCTACCAATATTGATGGAGCGAAACTCAAAGTGGGCAATCCGCTATCGGGATGAAAATCCTGGCGCCTTTCGTTTTCCGACCATGAGTAACGGAAATTAGGACCCAATCTGGCACACACAAGTCTTCCAAGACGAAAATGCTCGGCACATAGGGCCGGGTGGCCAGGGACCGGCACCGGGGTGGGGGGGTGGAACAAAAAAACCAAAAAAAAAAAAAACTTCATTGTACAGGCTTCGGCGCGCATCAACCGGCCCGGCACAAAGGGATGATCTTCCCGGACCGTACTAGTCCCCCGGGCAGTTTTGTTACCTCACCTCCCATCGAGCATAGGTGGCATGATGGGGGAGAGCAGTGTGTGAAGGAGCAACCATTCCACCTCCTCACAGAGACACGCCAGGCCAGGTCTTTTCCCAAAATGATTGCTCTGGGATGGCCAAGATGCTGGCACAGCTGGAATGGAGAAAACAGAGGGGATCCCATCAGAGGGTCATCAGAACACTGGTCAACTCGATGAGGAGTCGCTGCGTGAATGTCTCGCCAATGGCGGTGGCCACACCCACTATTGAAATGATTTTTGTGAACCTGAACAGAGTTTGCGAACTTTGATTTCGACCCATCTCTGTTTAATTGTCTGTAAATCAACAACCGTAATTCCATCGATCCCAATGGAAATCAATGTACGTTGGAACAACAGGGTTTATGATGAATTAAATCTGTTCCCCATTTCAAACGTCTCGTGGCTTTTATATTTGGAAATTATGCGTGGGGTACATGTAAGACTGTGCTTAACTTTATGTGACTAGTATAAAACAAGGACAAGATTCAAAGGCATACTGACGTAATCCCAGTTTACCTTGAATACGCGCGTGTACATGTCAAGAGCATTGTTTACTATTAAAAATACCCGTGAGATATTCCATAAATGAAGGAAAAACCGTTTGGGTCGTATAGCCGTTAGCAACGGCTATTCCGGTAAAAATAAACCCGGGGCAATCATCGACGTGACCCATAATGAACATACCTACAATTTTCAGAAAGACGGCCCAGAAGTTTGTGTCTGGAGCGAGTAGAACACATTTTCACCACGGACAGAACCACATACAGACACACAGACGGCATTTCTTCGTTCCCATTGTAAAGTACTCCTGTTCTATGAGAACTGGGAGTACAAAAAAAATGTGCTGTTCTACTTTCCCTATCACATCCTCCTTTCTCCGCTGCTGTCTATAATTAATACTGCCACTAATAATACTGTAACTACTATTGTCATATCGCCTAAAGTGGTGGAAATCTTCCTTTATTGTTTGAATATTTCAACCATCATCACTATCATTACGATTATTACCATTATTATTGTCATCATTATTGTTTTAATTCCGATGATCCCCTTCCCGACAGCCTCGTTTTCATTCAACACCCATTGCTCGTTCTTTGTTTTCATTTGTCCTGAATGCTGTTTGTTTTATTTGCCTGTAGAAGATATAAGAGGTCGAAACGCGTCGTATTTTGTCTTGCAATCTGTTTGTCTACATTGTTCTCGTGGTATCATTCACGATTCTTTTCAAACGAGAGACATAGTCTATTATTAGTTGTCTCCATAACCAACCACACACGTAATGGATACAGGAACTTAGAGTGATCGTTCGCCTTATTCAACAACGTTCACGACAAGAAGTGAAAGGAAAGAGTGTCTGCAGAAAATGATATAATGGCGATTCGAAGGCGCTGCTGATTGGAATTGTTCTTAAAAACTCATATTCACATATACGTGTGCTCGTGTACGCTCTCGCACACACACACACACACACACACACACACACAACACAACCACACACACAACACACACACACGCGCGCGCGCGCGCGCGCGCGCGCGCGCGCTTCTCACACTCACACAAATAAAAACAACATACACAAAAACACACACAAGCACACACACACACACACACACACACACACACTCTCTCTCTCTCTCTCTCTATCTCCTCTTCTCTCTCTCTCTCTCTCTCTCTCTCTCTCTCTCTCTCTTTCACAAACACACACACACGCATACACACACACGCATACACGTACATACATAACATATACGCGAGCGCGCGCGTTCGCAAACACACATACAAACGCTCGTGTACAGGCTTGCGCACAAGTACCCACGCGCGTAGACACCACACACGCACCACCACACACACACACCCACACACACCAACACACACGTACACACACCACACACACACACACACACACACTGACTGAAACCAATTTATGTCAGATTAACTCAAGAGCATTTATACTGACATTTAAGAAAACATATGAACAGACTACCAAAGTTTTCATTCAAAGCAAAGGCAAGCATAATTAACACATCCCCCCCCAAATATGCTCACGCACACATTACACATACACTCACACGAGCGCACACACACACAAAGGCGCGCGCGTGCGAGCGTACTCAGGCACATACACACACACATATGCGCGCGCGCGTGCGCGCGCGCACACACACAACAAACGTATGCACTTACATAGATACACAAATATAACCATCAGATCATACGAACACACCCATACCTTCACATACACCACCTTCCAAACACACTTACACACACAGACATACACACGCCCACACACACGTGCGCACACACACACCGGCGCGCGCGCACACACAACACATACTAACACACACCCACACACAGTACACACACACCACAACGCGCGCGCGCGCGCGCGCACACACACACACACACACCACACACACACACACACACACACGCACACACACACACACACTCATACTCGAGCACTCGTACACACCATTGCATTCACTCTCACAAGCATACGCATACACGCACACAGCCGCGGGCGCAACGACACAAACACACCCATGCTCTCCTTTCTTTTTTCTTTTAGGCGCACAGCGACATAGACACCCACACCACACATGCCACATACAACAGAGAACAGAAAAAAAATTGATTAAAAAAGAAGAATTCTGCCCCATTATATACAATCTTGACCCCTTTGCACCATTCCACCAACTCTCTGTAGCTTCTTTAAACATCAAAGGGGGTAAGGAGCTTTTGCACGAAGAGACAGGCGCTATTCATTTAAGCGCGGCTGCAGTTGATGGTCTTTTTCCTGTGACCAATGCCCAGTTACTGAACTTCCAGCGCCTGCGGAGTCAACCCTAAACGCCGCTGCTGACTGAAAACTGTTTCAAGCTTGAAAATTACTGGAGAAGGCAGCAACGACACCGTGGTCGTTCTGCGACTGAAGCCGCTCATCCACATGTCAAACAACAATGGCAGATCCTGGGCTGACCGGAGAACGAAAGTTAATTAATACAGGAAAAAAGAAAACAACAAAAAAAAAAAAAAAAAAACCCAACAAAACAACAA
>JADBJO010020882.1:42500-45000 GCA_016801955.1 Conus betulinus | reverse complement strand
ACACACAAACACACACACGCACACGCACACACACACACACACACACACGACACTTGCACCCCATCTCCATCCCTTCCCCCCACCCTAGCCCCTCTTTCCCCCACACACCCCTTGTGCTTGTGAATATGTTAAACCTGCAAAATCTCTTTGTATAGGTATTTTTCAGTCACATTTACCTTGTCGCATCATTGGGACCGTGGGTTCTGCGACGGGATACTGCTTGTATGCTGCAGATAAGTCACTCATCCGAAATACAGGACATATCTACAGAACATCTCTTTTTTTGGCTGTCTTCTACTGAAGAGTTGTCTTTCAATGCTTCTAGTGTCTGACCACCAAGATTGCCACTATCTGCAGTACACGTTTTTTTTTTTGTTTGTTTGTTTGTTTATTTTCTTTCTTCCCTTCCTTTTTTCTTGTTGTTGTTGTTGTTGTTGTTGTTGTTGTGTCTGCACCACCAATCCTCAACAGGCACCAAAATGGATTGTCCAAAGTGTCACCTGATCCATTTTTGTGGCCTTTCCTTTCTCTGTCAATCCCTGAAAACCATCACCACCACAACTGGTATTGACAAAGTAAGTGTCGTTTATTATCATGGTCGTCGTCGCGTCGTCGTCGTCACATGATGGTCATGTTACCGACATCGCTATCTTCTTTTTTCTTTCTTGTTCTCTTGTTGTTCTTGTTGTTGTTGTTGTTGTTGTTGTTGTTCTTGTTCTTGTTCTTGTCCCTCTTGTTCTTTCTGTTCTTGTTCTTGTACTTCTTGTTCTTTTCTTGTTCTTGTACTTCTTGTCATTCTTGTTTCTTGTTCTTCTTTTTCTTGTTCGTGTTCTTCTTCTTCTTCTTCTTTTCTTCTTCTTGATAGCTATCTCTTTTTCTTCTTTCTTTGTTTCTTTCTTTCTTCTTCTTCACTGCTTCTTTCTTTCTTTCTTTTCTCCTCCTCCTCCTCCTCCTCCTCCTCCTCCTCCTCCTCCTCCTCCTCCTCCTCCTTCTTCTTCTTCTTTCTTCTTCTTCTTCTTCTTCTTCTCTATGGTCGGTTGAGTCCAAATTGAATTGTTTTCGTCGGAAAGCAATTTCGGTTGAGGTCGGTTTCGAATATTTTTTGATCCGGGTGATTAACTGAAAATAGGATGGAAGGCTTAGAAGGATCATTTTCATGGATCGTGTTCTCCATCTCCCCTCCTTCCCATCACCCATCTTCTCCTGTCTCAGCGCACGTTTCTCTTCTTTCATCGTCAGGAAAGAAGCCACTTGAGAAGTCACATTCAAACAGACAGTTGCACGTTTTGTTTCTTTTGGTTGTTTTCTTTGTTCTTTTGTTATTGTCTTCTATTTCCAATTCTTCCTTTCGTGTGATCTGTCCCTTTTTTTTTTAATTTCTGTCCTTACTTCTGTCTTTTGTTCTTTGCTTTCTTAATCATAATTTTTTGTCATTAATACATTTTCCATTTTTGCTTTTTTATGTACCAATTTATTCATTTATCTTATGGGGGTCTTTTTTTTTTTTTTTTCCTAAATCCGATTTCCCTTCTGGCGAATTTGAATGCAGATTTTTTTTTCGCTTCTCTTTTCGCTTGCTACGTGTTAATTTGTTAATGACCCTGTTCTTCTCCCTTTCCATCTTTCTCTCGTATATCATATTCTGTCCTTAACACTTTGTTTGTTGTCTTTTACTTTCTTCTCTCTCTCCCGGAAAAAAAAGAAAAAAAAAAAAAAAACAGAGTGGGGGTGGAGAGGATTTCGGAACCGAAGTCGATATTCCTGGCATCGGGTTCTGTGCCCATTAAGACGATTAGATGTCAGATTTTTTTTTAATGTGAATAATATCACATTACCCAGCTTTGTGGCTTCTTTTTTGTCGTTCTCTATGACTCCCTTCTCTTTTATGGCTCTCTGTAAACTTCCCTGCCTTCCTGGACACTATCCTCACTGTCGAATAAATCACAAGGAAGATGCTAAGATGTTGCGCCAGAGATGGTGCCAAAAAGGCGGTGGTGTCTCTGTCAACATGGTACAGGTCGACGCGACCCACGGGCGGCTTGGTTTATATATTGTTTATTCATTCACTCGTTTATACATACATTCGTTTTAACTGTCTTTTTTCGTTTCTGTTTCCTTATTTCCCAATCTGCCTACTTACTAACTCACACGCTTACTTTCTTATTCAGGCCTACAGTTGTGTTGTTTAATTTTTTTTCCTCCTTGTACTTCTTGAACTCCAATGGGGGGGGGGGGGGGGGGGGGGGGGGGAGATGGGGGGAGGCTACTTTAAGGCTGTTATGAGTTGCATCCTGTAGTTGATTTACTTCTGTTCAGGAGCAGTTATGTCCCTTGATATCTTAATGGAGTGTCCTGCGCGTGCCTGTACCCATCGTCAACACAGCGCAGGCCTCCAAGGGTGGTACAGGACTGCTCTAAAGGCAGGTGAAGACAGTGCTTCTCTGGGTCCTCCCCAGCACCTTCGGGTCTTTCTTTTTTCTTTGCCTTAACTAGGCTGACC
>JADBJO010020882.1:30000-37500 GCA_016801955.1 Conus betulinus | reverse complement strand
AGAGAGAGAGAGACAGGACAGACAGACAGACAGAAAGGCAGAGAGACAGACAGAGAGAGCGAGGAGAGAGAGAGAGAGAGAGAGAGAGAGGAGAACCTTTGATTAATCATGTTATTCCCAAAGATAACAAATAAGCAAGATCTGTTCTTTCATCTGGTCTTGTCCCTCCAGGGATTAAGAATACTAACACACCAACACTAAAACACAAAACTGAAAACAGAGAAAACTGAACAAAACTAAACAGTGATGATTTGTAACATCATAAAAGAAACCATACATATACACTAAAATTGTCTATTTCACACACACACACACACACACACGCGCGCGCGCCAAAGCGCACGCACGCACGCATGCACACACACGCACACACATTCACACGCGCGCGCGCGAGCACGTACGCACGCAGCACATACGCACATACTCATGGAAAGCATGCACAACGTATGAACATACACACCTACACGCACACATTTACACGCATGCACGCATGCACCACACAATCGCGTGCGCGCGCACACACACACGCACACACACACACACACACACACACACACACACACACACACACACACCACAAATACACACACACACATGCATGCACGCATGGACACAAGCGCGCGCACGCACGCACACACGCATGCACGCACGAACACAGAGAGAGAGAGAGAGAGTATGTGCGTGTGTGTGTGAGTGGGAAACGCAGTGGAAAAAGGATATAAGAAGCATCACCTTAATAGTATCATCAGCACAGCTTGAGGAGGAATTAACGATGATTCATGAGAAGAGAGAGAGGAGAGAGAGAGAGAGGAGAAGGAGAGGAGAGAAGAGAGAGAGGCAGACAGACAGACAGAGGCAGAGAGAAAGAAAGACAGAGACAAACAGAACAGACAGAAATGCTGGCAGACCGACGAAAGACAGACAGAGACAGAGACACCAAGACGGGCGAACAGACAGACAGCTGTGACTTGTGAATGACAGAGAGAGACAAAGAGGAACAGACAGGCAGGCAAAGACAGACTGATAGACAGACACAAAAAGACAAACAGACAAAGAGAGACAAAGAGAGAGAGATACTGAGGGCTGGGTGGGGGTAGGAGAGACACACACACACACACACACACACAACACACACAACACACACACACACACACAACACACACACACACACACTGACAGACTGACAAAGTCAAAACACACACACACACACACACACAACACACACACACACACACACACACACACAACACAACACACTCACACACCACACACACACACACACACACACACACACACACACACACACATCGTTGTCCATTCTACAATGTGGCCAAGTGAGACGACCTGCAGGCGGAAATCTAAAAAATCTTGAATAAAATGTAAGCGAACCGCCAAGAGAAACGTGGACAAACGAGTCACAAGACAAAACAAAAATCACGACGCGTTTCGACTTCTTAGGTCTTCTTCAGGCTAGACACAAACAAATAGGACAATGAAAATGAACGAGTTTGTTTGTCATTTAGCTTTGATCTCTTCAGCGCAAGGTAGGCGTTTGGAATGAAAAACCTAAGTGACAAACTCGTCCTTTGTGTCTTGCCTGAAGAAGACCTAAGAGGTCGAAACGTGTCGTGTTTTGTCTTGTGACTCGTTTGTCCACGTTTCTCTTGGCGGTTCGCTAACATTTATTTAAGATTCATTCTACAAAGGTTAACCTTCTGCAACCTTCTATTGACAATTCAGCATTCTCCTGCAATGGTCTCTTTCAAATCTTCTCCAAAGACCCCACTTTTTAAAAACAGAACTCACTCCCACCATCCCTCCCCACGCCTCCCAACGCACACTGCCCCACTCCGCATTCCATGTTGTTCCCCCCTACCCCCGCGCCCAGCCTTTCCGGAGGAATTCTAACCTATTGTGTATATGTTCAGGTGTGTGTGTGGGGGGGGGGGGGGGCCGCGTGTGTGTGTGTGTGTGTGTGTGTGTGTGTGGTGTGTGTGTGTGTGTGTGTGTGTGTGTGTGTGTGTGTGTGTGTGTGCAATACAATCAAAGAGAGACAAAGAGAGAGATACTGAGGGCTTGGGGGGGTAGGAGAGACAGACAGACAGACACTCAGACAGACAGACAGACTGACAGACTGACAAAGTCACACACACACACACACACACACACACACACACACACACACAAACACACACACACACACACCACACAACACATTGTTGTCCATTCTACAATGTTGCCAAGTGAGACGACCATGCAGGCGGAAATCTAAACAAATCTTGAATAAAATGTAAGCGAACCGCCAAGAGAAACGGGGACAAACGAGTCACAAGACAAAACACGACGCGTTTCGACTTCTTAGGTCTTCTTCAGGCTAGACACAATCAAATAGGACAATGAAAATGAACGAGTTTGTCATTTAGCTTTGATCTCTTCAGCGCAAGGTAGGCGTTGAATGAAAACCTAAGTGACAAAACTCGTTCCTTTGTGTCTTGCATGAAGAAGACCTAAGAGGTCGAAACGTGTCGTGTTTTGTATTGTGACTCGTTTGTCCACGTTTCTCTGGCGGTTCGCTAACATTATTTAAGATTCATTTACAAAGGTTAAACCTTCTGCAACCTTCTATTGACAATTCAGCATTCTCCTGCAATGGTCTCTTTCAAATCTTCTCCAAAGACCCACTTTTTTTTAAAACAGAACTCACTCCCACCATCCCTCCCCACGCCTCCCAACGCACACTGCCCCACTCCGCATTCCATGTTGTTCCCCCCTACCCCCGCGCCCAGCCTTTCCCGGATGATTCTAACTATTGTGTGATATGTTCAGTGTGTGTGTGTGTGGGGGTGTGTGTGTGGTGTGGTGTGGTGTGTGTGGTGTGTGTGTGTGTGGTGTGTGTGTGTGTGTGTGTGATTCAATTATAAACAAAGCTTGCTCTTATGTCTTAGTTTGAAGAAATAGGGGGAGATAAGCATTCATATCTGCAGTGGTAGATAATTTGCCTAACTAACAGTATGTGCTTGAGTGGGTGAATGGGGAATAATAATGCTTCTCAAAATGAGCCTTCAGCAAGCTTATAGTCTCCAAGGGGGAGACAATCTCCAATGGGGAGGAAAGCTCACTAACATATAACTCCTGGTCAGATACCGGTATTTCGAAACCTGATTGTTTCTCCTCAGTGACCGCGGAAAAGTGGTAACTTGATTCCCTCTGCCTTTTCGGTTTTAAGAAGTGATATGATTATCATCATCATCATCATCATCAACATTATCACCACTACCATTATCATCATCATCATTCTCTCTCTCTCTCTCTCTCTCTCTCTCTCTCTCTCTCTCTCTCTCTCTCACGCACACACACACGCGCGCGCGCTGCGCGCGCACGAGCTTTTTTAATTCGTACTTTCTTTCTATTTCCTTTCTTTTTTTCTTTAGTTTTGTTGTTGTTTTTCACCTTTAAGTTTTACATTCCCTAAAACCTATTTTTGTTTCATTCTTCCTTTCGTTCGTTTTTTTTAATCCTTCCTTTTTATATTTTCTTGCACTTTCAACCTTACTTTTCCTAAAACCATGTCCGTGCTTAGCGTCAAAATATTAAGATTAACTTATCAATGTAATGACATCCTCTCACCCACCCCCACCCCCCCACACACACACTCTGTGTGAGTGTGCATTCACGAGCCTGTCCACACACACACACGCCCACACACATACACAGACTCCCGTCCCATTCGAAATGCAAGTAGATATTTGAAATACATGCTTTCGTGACGCGATGTGTGAGCATTTAATGTCATGAGCAGCTCACAAAATTTCTAAAATTCACCTTCAACAAGTGAAAAACGCTGGTTTCGTGTACAAATATAAATGCATACAAATAACATCTTTGTTTTTAAGACAGAGACAGCAAAATGTACACCGCTTACTGAAGCTTCATTTCGCTGAAGAATCTTGCAATTTTTGTACAAGTAAAACAGATATTGCCTGTTAAATTTAGAGATCAGACGGAATTTTTTCTGTAATCATGAACTGCAACTGCTTTTCTCATGGCGCAAAATGTACAGTTCCTGATCTCTCAATGGTCCAGAACCATCTGAATTCTCTTTATCCATTCGTAGGGTTTTCTCAGCTCTTTTGCTTGTATCACCATTAATGCATGGAGAAAAAACAGCCTCTTGCTGTGTGTGTGTGTGTGTGGTGTGTGTGTGTGTGTGCGTGCGTGCGTGCGTGCGTGCGTGCATGTGCGTGCGTGCGTGCGTGCGTGTGTGTGTGTGTGTGTGTGTGGTGTACGCTTTTGCCAAGCAGGTTTATCTTTGTATGACCTAATCTTCACACTTTCAACTCATACTGACTGCTACCCTTTGTTCTTTTATATTTTGCGCCATGTCTTTCGATGTTCGCTGTGTACCTGTGAACGCTGTGAGCTACTTGTCATTCCTCGTGTCGTTTTGCTTCCCATCCATTTTTAGTTGTATGCGTGCAATTGTTGCTCGGCATTCTTCGAATATGAGAAGATAAGTGGTTGCTCGTTCTTCGTTTTCATTGTCCTAAATGTTGTTTATTTTTGCCTGAAGAAGACCCAAGAGGTCAAAATGCATTGTGTTTTGTCCTGTAATCTGTTTGTCTGTATTGTTTGGGCGGAACTAATACCGTTTCTTTTTTTTTTTAATGTATTTATAGCTAGATCTGCGCCGTCCTCCACATCATAACCACGCTAAAAAAAAAATGATAGTTTGTTGTTATTGTTTTGTTGTTGTTGTTTTCTTTTGATGGAAAACAAAACCTAAGCAATGATCGTATCCAGTACTGCCACTAACACGGCAATTATCTGTATCATCATCATAATACTGACCACAGTTCCATCCATTCGGCCATGAACAATGCCGTCAATGCTAAACAATGAAATCAGTCGGCATGGAAAGGAAGTGTTAACTTGAATTCTGTCATTCTCCCTAGGCTGTGTGTGAGTACGTGCACACATACACACACGCACGCCTCTGTTTGTGTGTGTGTGTGTGTGTGTGTGTGTGTGTGTGGTGTGTGTGTGTGTGTGTGTGTGTGTGAGTGTATGTGCATGTGTGTGTGTGTGTGTCCATCAAGCAACAGTGCGGTGTTTCGACAGTAAAGAAATGTAATGCTGCCAGCAAGTTGTTAACCAATAATTCAGACCTGTGTCCTGGCCTAAGGCTATTGCTTTCAACTTTTTCTCCCGTTCAGATTTGATTTGGCTTGCCTTTGGTGTGGTCAGTTTGTCAAGACTTCTAGACCAGAGAATAGATCCCTGCATCTATTCATCATCTCTTCTTCTTCTTCTTCTTCTTCGTCGTCGTCGTCGTCTTCTTCGTCTTCTTCTTCTTCTTTTCTTTCTTTCTTCTTTCTTTCTTTCTTTATTTCTTTCATTCATTTCATTCGTTCATTCGGTCGTTTTGTGTCTCTTTTTTTTAAATGTATCGCTTAAAGAAATGTTGTTTTCTTTTAAAAATTTTTCCTTTTGTATCGCTGCTGTCTTTATTTTTTGTTACGTTTCATTCTTCTTGTCTTTTTTTTTTCCCTCCTTACTCTCTTTTCATTCCCTCTCCTGGCTGCCACCTTTCATCTTCTAAACCATTATCTCAAAACCTCTGTTCCACGTTTCCTTCTCTGTTTTTTCACACTGGTTTTTGGCTTTTTCTTTTAACTTTTATGTGTCTTTTTTGGCTCTTTTTTTTTTTTTTTTCTCCCTGCCATTTTCACCATTTTTTTTTTTGTTTTTTGTTCTTTTTGGTCATTCGTTCTTCTTCTCCTTCTTTCTTCTCGTCCTCCTCTTTCCTCCATTTACATTTTTTTCCCTCTCTTTTTTATTTCTTTTTTTTTTTTTTTTACTTTTGTCTTCACCTCTTCTCCAATTCTTCTACTGTTCATCTTTACTTTTACTTCATCCTCTTCCTGTCTCGTCCTTTTCTTCTTTTCCTAGCGCATGTGGCTCTTCTATTTCTACTTCTAGCTCTTGCCTACTTTCTCTCCTTTTCATCTTTATCTTCTTCTCCTCATGTTCTTCTCCTCGTCTTATCCTCTTCTCCTCATCCTCCTCCTCCTCCTCCTCCTCCTCCTCCTTCTTCTTCTCCTTTGTCTCTACTCTCATCACTCCTCTCCTCCTCCTCATCTTTTCTTCTTGGTCGTCGTCCTCTCTCTCTCTCTCTCTCTATCTCTCTCTCTCTCTCTCTCTCTCTCTCTCTCTCTCTCTCGCTCTCCTCTCTGTTTCCTCCTTTGTTCACACTCTCCTCGCCATATTCAGTAGCTCTCAAGGAAACAGAAAAACAATCTCACACTTCACTGCTTTTCTTCTTCAACCCCCCCCCCCCTCCCCCCTCACTCCCACTCTCACCATCTCCCCCCGTTCCAGTCTCTCTGACCCTCTGCTCTTCATCTTCTTTTTTGCCTTTATGTTTTCTGTTCAAACTCCATTATTTCTATTCTCCGATATTTCGTTCTGAATCCGCTATTTCTTCTTTTTTTTCTTTCTAACATTCCCGTCGAAGGAAAAAGGTTTAAAGGAAGAAGTGAAAAGGTAATTGAATTGGAAAGTTTCGCTTGATGTGTGTGTGTGTGTGTGTGTGTGTGTGTGTGTGTGTGTGTGTGTGTGTGTGTGTGTGTGTGTGTAGTCTGTCTGTCTGTCTGTCTGTCTGTCTGCCTGCCTGCCTGACCTGTCGGTCGTCTGTCTGTCTGTCTGCCTGTCTCTCTGCCTGCCTGTCTCTGTCTGTCTGTCTCTCTGTCTGTCTGTTATCTCTGTCTGTCTGTCTGTCTGTCTGTCTCTCTCTCTCTCTCAGTCTGTCTCTCTCTCTCTGTCTCTCTCTCTCTCTACTCTCTCTCTCTCTTCTCTCATCCAAACTATTTTGTCATATTCTTTTAGTGATTGATTTATACATGCTACCATTTGTCCATCATATTCTTATGCGCCCTACCATCCAATCCCCTACCTGTCCTCCCCCCCCCATGCCCCCCCCCATCCCACCCCCCTTCCCCACCACCCCCCCCCCCACCCCCCCACCTCCACCCGCCCTTTCCTTTTCATTAAAAAATGCATCATCATTATATGATCGATCTTTTGCCTTTGTTTCTTTTTCATACATTACTTCATTGGAGTTTGCTTTTTTTTAATGCATTACCTCATTTTATTGATATCAAAAGCTAACACTCAGGGCGAGCACTGGAAGGAAAAAAATCCATCGGTGCTTATCTATTAGCCTCGTAGATAAAGAAGTGGATCTGACCTGATCCGTTCTGATCTTATTTAATCTTATTTTAAACTAAGCTTTATCTTATCTTGTCTTATCTAATCTTACTTGATCTTATTTTTCTTTACTTTACCTTACCTCACCTTAACTTACCTTACCTTACTTACTTACTTCATCTCACTCTCATCTCATCTCACTCACCTCACTCACATCATCGCACCTCACCTGATCTCTTCTCACTTCACACTCACCTCACCTTACCTCATCTCATGTCATCTCACCTCACCTCC
>JADBJO010020882.1:22500-25000 GCA_016801955.1 Conus betulinus | reverse complement strand
CAAAAAGGGCCATATCAGGGCTGTCACCACGTTAAAATCAACTCACAAGTCATTCATCCACACAATTCTTTAAAAGACATCGTGCGTGCATGGGGTGCGTGCGTGCATGAGTGCGTGCGGGCATGTGCGTGTGTGCGCGCGCGCATGTGCGCCCGCGTGTGTGTGTGTGTGTGTGTGTGTGTGTGTGTGTGTGGTGTATGTGTGTGTGTGTGTGTGTGTGTGTGCGCGTGCGTGCGTGTGTGTGTGTGTGTGTGTGTGTGTGTGTGTGTGTGGTGTGTGCGTGCGTGTGTGTGTGTGTGTGTGTGTGTGTGTGTGTGTGTGTGTGTGTGTGTAGACACATAAAGAAAGAACACTGAAAACTTTTTTTCCAATTGTAGGCCAAAACAATAATAACGGTATCCACACACACACACACACACACACACACACACAGATACACCTCACACGCACACATGCATGCCATGCATGTACGTGCGCGCACGCCCACACACCACACACCACACAACACATCCACACATCAGGAGACCAGATGTTAGACCGAGGAGAGACGACGACACAGATGAGATCCGACCGACCACCTAAATGGTTCCCATACACCCAGATGTTACTAGGATCCCCAGATGTTCCGATTCTCTCCACTGGGTCTTTTTCAGCTAAGGGTCTCATCAAAGCCTGAGTAGCTCCCCCTATAACGCTCACTGCCCCCGTGCCCTCAGACGTTCACAAGAGACTCCACACACACACCGGTCACAAGAATGCCAACCTGTATTAACCACATTGCCGGTATTCTTGTGTCTTCTATTCCCTCTGCTCGCTCCCCGTGCGCGCTAGACTAAGCACTTTTGTGCGCTTTCGCTGTGTTCGTGTCCTGGGACCACGCGTGCCCTCACCACTGCTTCNTAAATCTTCTATGTTTTCTTCCGAAACATTCTTTGGTGGTGTGACTGATTCAGGTACGAAAACCTCGGAGACTTTTTACAATGGAATAAAATGTGATTTTAGAGCGTTAATTTTTTCATGGAGTGACAAAGGAAGTGTCATGTCTACAGTCTTCTGTAAACCTTTGCGCCTCTTTTAGCAGCTCTGTCGACCATTTCGTATCCATTTATGTTACTGTGCGAAGGCACCCAACAGACACTCAATGACTGTGCCTTTAGCCGACAAGCAATGTAATAAATAATGAATTTCGTACATAAGGTCAGGCCGTGTATCGGTACTGAAGCAGTTCATTGAACATAAAACCGATTTAGAATCCACCAACATCACAGTTCTAAATACTGTCATTGGAAGGTTCACCAAGAATTCTAAAGCAAGCATGATGGGTGTCGATTCGGCTGTAAAAATTGACAGTTTTTGCCGAGGTGAAAAACATTTTTCAATTTTCAGTGCCGGTATGACAAAAGCCGCACCAACATTATCATTGTCACATACGGAGCTGTCTGTTAAAACCTGAAGATGATTTTGATATTATTTTTTCATAGATACGTGTTTTTTTTGCAATTGAATTCATAACATTTGTATTTTCTTCTTTTCTCAATTTAGAATAGCTGATATCATATGACGGTTTTAATGTTTCCCATGGTGGTATAGGCGCGAATAATAGTCTTATTGACATGTCTTTGATGCTTATTCCTGAACTTTCAGTTGAATTAGAAGTATATACTGCTATTGACTTTAGCTACGATATATTGTTTGCCCTTTTAGGAAAATCATACTCAGTTCCTAGTTTCAATTCTTCCCCAATGAAATTGTTACTTGTACTTGCTCTCAACACAAATTTTGAAGTAGCAAGTTCACGATAATGATCAAGCGGTAAGATTCCAGCTGCTCTGTATGTTTCTTTGTTTGACGCATGACTCGGAAGCCAAGAGCTAGTTAATAGTTACAGTCAATACTTTTATAATTTTTGTAATAGGTATTTTGGAGCACTGAAATAAATTTCTTGTCCATTAGAAAGTTTGGACCTAACAAGTGCTGTAGAAAGATGAACTAAAGTTTCAGGGTCAATTCCCCAAGGTAATCTACTAATGGTCTTTAAAAGATTTAAGCTATGTCTTGCCTTTGTTAGAATGTACTCAAAATACGTATTCCATGTCAGCTTTGATGTGAGAATTAATCCCAAGGACTTGACGTTTTGTTTATATTCTAAAGGCTCACCAAGCAGTTTTTAAAGATCGGTAATTTTGGTGGATTACTACCAGAGTTAAATATATCATATTAGTTTTTTCAGGGGATAAGGATTGTCCATTTTGAAACATGTATTTTTCAATGTTATCAAGGTCAAACTGGTACAATCTTCTTATGTAATTTTGGGCTCTTTGTGGTGTCGACTTTTTTAGGTTATGTCCATCCACATACATATATCATCTGCATATTGGACGAGAGTTACTTTGCTTGATACTGCCTTTGGCAGGTCATGTATCATGATGTTGAAAAGTTTAGGGTGCAATCACTGAGCCTTGTGGATACCCATGTCTAGACTCCTAGGGGCAGAGTATGT
>JADBJO010020882.1:0-7500 GCA_016801955.1 Conus betulinus | reverse complement strand
TCCTCATCTGTTCTTCATTGGTTTTGATTTCTTCTCCGCCTCCTCCTTTCTTCTCGTCCTCCTCCTTCTCCATTTACATTTTTTTTACTCTATATCTTTTATTTCTTTTTTTTTTTAAACTTTGTCTTCACCTCTTCTTCACTTCTTCTACTTCATCTTCTACTTCTACTTCATCCTATTCCCTGTCTCGTCCTTTTCTTCTTTTTCCTAGCGCATGTGGCTCTTCTTCTATTTCTACTTTAGCTCTTGCCCTACTTTCTCCTTCTTCCTCACCTTTCTCTCCCTCATGTTTTCTCCTCGTCTTCCTCATCCTCATCCTACTCCTCCTCCTCTCCTCTCTCCTCCTCCTCCTCTCCTCCTCCTCCTCCTCCTTATTGTTCGACATTTTTCAAACTTCGTCCTCTTCCTCCTCCACTTTGTTGGTTTGCTTGTTTGTCTGTTGCTTGTTTGTTTGTTTGCTTGTTCGTTTCTATGTGTTTGTTTTCTGGTATCTCCTTGTCCTTATCCCCCTCTCCTTCTTGTTCTTCTTTTTATTGTTCTTCGTTTTTGTGGTTGTTGTTGTGTGTTGTTGTGTTGTTGTGTTCTTCTTATTCTTCTTCTTCTTCTTCTTTTTCTTCTTCTTCTCCTTCTTCTTCTTCTTCTTTCTTAGCTATTTTCTCTTTCTTTCTTTCTTTCTTTTTTCTTTTTTTCTGTCTCTTCTTCTTCCTTCCTTCTCTCTTCTTCGTTGTCGTTTTTTTTCATCCTCCTCCCCCTCCTCCTCTCTCCTCCTCTCCTCTCCTTTTTCTTCTTCTTCTTCTCTTCTTCTTCTTCTTCTTCTTCTTCTTCTTCTTCTCTTTGTCTTCCTCCTCCTCCTCTCCTCCTCCTCTTCTTCTTCTTCTTCTTGGTCGTCTCTCTCTCTCTCTCTCTCTCTCTCTCTCTCTCTCTCTCCTCTCTCTCTCTCTCTCTGTTTCCAGTCCTTTTGTTCACACTCTCCTCGCCATATTCAGTATCTCTCAAGGAACAGAAACAATCTCCACTTCACTGCTTTTCGTCTTCACACACACACCCCTCCCCCCTCACTCCCACATCACCGTCTCCCCCCGTTCCAGTCTCTCTGACCCTTTGCTCTTCATCTTATTTTGTGTCTTTATGTTTTCTGTTCAACTCCATTATTTCTATTCCCCGATATTTCGTTCTGAATCCGCTATTTCTTCTTTCTTTTTTTTTCCAACATTCCCGTCGAAGGAAAAAGGTTTTAAAGGAAGAAGTGATAAAGGTAATTGAATTGGAAAGTTTCGCTTGATGTGTGTGTGGTGTGTGTGTGTGTGTGTGTGTGTGTGTGTGTGTGTGTGTGTGTGTGTCTGTCTGTCTGTCTGTCTGTCTGTCTGTCTGTCTGTCTGTCTGTCTGCCTGTCTCTCTGCCTGCCTGTCTCTGTCTGTCTGTCTGTCTGTCTGTCTCTCTCTCTCTCTCTCTCTCTCTCTCTCTCTCTCTCTCTCTCTCTCTCATCCAAAACTATTTTGTCATATTCTTTCATTGATTGCTTTATACATGCAACCATTTGTCCATCATAGTGTCTTTTCTATGTGCCCTACCATCCACACTCCCCTCCCCCCCCTCCCCCCCCCCCCCCCCCCCCCCCAACCTCCCCCGCCCTTTCCTTTTCATTAATAATGCATCCTCATTATATGATCGATCTTTTGTCTTGTTTCTTTTCATACATTATTTCATGGAGTTTGTTTTTTTTTAATGCATTACCTCATTTAATGTATATCATAGCTAACACTCAGGGCGAGGACTGGAAGGGAAAAAAAATCACATCGGTGCTTATCTATTAGCCTCGTAGATAAAGAACTGGATCTGACCTGATCCTTTCTGATCTTATTAATTCTTATTTTTCCTAAGCTTTATTCTTATCTTGTGTTATCTAATCTTACTTGATCTTATTTTTATCTTTTACTTACCTTACCTCACCTTAACTTACTTACCTCACCTTACTTCATCTCACCTCATCTCATCTCATCTCATCTCACGTCACCTCACCTCATCTCACCTCATCTCATCTCATCTCACCTCACCTCATCGCACCTCACCTGATCTCTTCTCACTTCACCTTACCTCATCTCATCTCACCTCATCTCATCTCATCTCACCTCATCTCATCTCATCTCATCTCATCTCACCTCATCTCACCTCACCTCACCTCATCTCACCTCACCTCATCTCACCTCACCTCAACGCATCTCGTCTCACCTCAACTCATCTCATATCATCTCACCTCACCTCATCTCATCTCACCTCACCTCACCTCACTCATCTCACCTCATCTCACCTCAACTCAACTCAACTCATCTCATCTGATCACACACCCACCTCATCTCATCTCATCTCATCTCACCTCGACGCAAACTAATCTCATCTCATCTCACCTCACCTCATCTCATCTCACCTCACCTCATCTCGCCTCATCTCATCGCACCTCATATCACCTCACATCTCCTCATCTCACCTCATTTCACCTCACCTCACTCATCTCATCGCACCTCACCTCACCTCACCTTACCTGACCTCACCTCACCTCACCTCATTGCACCTCACCTCACCTCACCTCACATTACCTGACTGACCTCACCTCATCTCATCTCACCTCATCTCACCTCACTTCACCTCATCTCACCTCACCTCACCTCACCTTACCTCACTTCACCTCACCTCATCTCATCTCATCTCACCTTACCTACCTCATCTCACCTCATCTCATCGCACCTCACTTCCCTAACCTCACTTCACCTCATCTCACCTCACCTCACTTCACCTCATCTCACCTTACCTCACCTCACCACACCTCATCTCACCATCACATCACTTCACCACACCCTCATCTCAGCTCACCTCACTTCACCTTACCTCACCTCACCTCACCTCACTCACCTTACCTCACCTCACCTCATCTCATCGCACCTCACTTCACCTCACCTCATCTCACCTAACCTCACCTCACCTCACTCTCCTCATATCACCTCACCTCAGCTCACCTTACCTCATCTCATCGCACCTCATCTCACCTCATCTCACTTCACCTCACATCACCTCATCTCATCGCACCTCATCTCACCTCATCTCGTCTCTTATATCTATGGTATCTTATCTTATATCTTACGTCATCTCACCTCATCTCACCTTACCTCACCTCAGCTCACCTCACCTCACCTCATCTCACCTCACCTCACCTCACCTCATCTCACTTCACCTCATCTCACCTCATCTCACCTCACTTCGTTTCACCCCATCTATCTTATCTTATCTTATCTTATACTGCAATCTCTGGTCTGTGTCAGTATGCCGTGGCTGGTGGAGATGGCATGGATGAGGGAAGGGGGGGGGGGGGGGGGGGGGGAGGAAGGGAAAAAGGATACGCAGCGGTGGTATCGAGGTTAGGTAGAGTAGATGTTAGTTTGTTGAGGGAACGGGGGGGGGAATGAGGGCGGGGGACGGATGGTGAAGGGATTGTGGGGGGGGAGGACAAGATAAAATGGTGAAACGTGATCACTCGTCTTCAGAGAAGAAGAATAACAAAACAGGACACACCTGTGGGGGTGCGCTTCTGCTTCTCTCTCTCTCTCTCTCTCTCTCCCTCTCTGTCGCAATCTCAGTTTCTTTACTACTGATTCTTTCTCAACTGGTCCCCTTTTTGACGAAGACGCCATTTCAAAGGTCACCCTGGTAAGTGTTAAATCTTACACTATAAGGATTCTGTTTTGTCTTCTGTTACTGTCTTTGTGGATTTTCACTCACACGCACACACACACACACACATGCGCTCACGCACGCACACACACACACACACACACACACACACACACACACACACACACACACATATGCGCTAACGCACACACACACACACACACACACACACACAACACACATCCCGTATCCATCGACAAAAAAGAAAACAAACACGAAGTCAGTGACGTCAGGAAAACAACTACATCACCTAAGAAATTGACGTTGAGCAGAGCTCTACGCCTATCTTGCGAAATTGGAAGATGACGCACACCCGAAGAAGAAAGAAAATAGAACGACGAAAAGAAATTTGTCAGTGGGAAAAACAAATGCTCGCAGTGAAAGACTCCTGTTAAATACGTCAAAAGAATCAGACGCACGGCCACAAGGACATGAAGTGAATTCCCAGTTGCCCTCTGTTCTGATTCTGCATGACTCGGTGATGGCCTACATAGATGGTAAACGTCTGGGGCGTTCGTATGGGTTCCAGACCACAAATAAGAAAGTAAGCACAACAGAAGAATGTCAGAAAGTGTTAGCTGAATATAATGCCTGTGACCATTTTGACGCTGTTGTACTTCATGTTGGAGTCAATGAGCTGAAGAAGAAAGAAAGAAGCTGTACGCTGTAGTGACTCTATTGTTTCTTGTGTTGGTCATATTCAGTCTAAAAATGGCCAAAGACCCCCGTAGTTGTTAGTAAAGTGGCACCACTCGTTGATCCTGAGCTGAAAGTGAAGAGAGAGTTATTCAATGCCCACACATTCTCTCAGCTACACAACCATAAGAATATATCGTTTGTATGCCATGAAAATCTCAAGGCTGACATAAGCAAGTACATGAAGGACAAGATCCATCCTTCCGTCAGAGGAACAAGTGTACTGGCTGGGAATCTGGGGCGACATCTGCATGCACTGCTATGGAGCAAGCCAACGCGCAGAGGCCATCGACGTCCCAACTACTCGAGAGCAGGTCCTGAAAACATCATGCCCGACAAGCAGATCAGCCGTCAGAAAGACTTCCGAACTGTATTCAAGTCCAGATACAGTTACTCAGGACAGTATCATCGTCAAGAGCCTACTCGCATCTATCAGGCCAGAGACATGTTGCTGAACAAGGCTTCAGGTACTACGTCCCGAGACAATGGCATTTCAGCCCTGGGGAACACGCCTTGCAGAAATACTGGCATCTCCCAGGGGTCGGTGTTTATTCAAGATGGTGACTCTCAACTTTCTTTGTGACATTTGTTGGACATTGTTGACAACTTGCCAAGAGTATACCCATCAGCAAGACAGTCGCCATACATACTTACCTTAAGTCTTTTCACCTTTAATTAGTATTAATTTTTTCCCCAATTATTATTAATATTGTTACCGTCATTTTATCATATATATATAATATCTTACATTTCATTGTGCTACTTTCAAAATGAAAGGTCAATCAAAACATTGTCATTATGCAGTGGAACTGTAGATCATTGTCAACGAATCTACACTTCCTTGTACAGCATCTCTCTACTCATGAATATCATATCTTAGTATTGCAGTCCCTTAGTTTAAATGGAGATAAGCTACCTAAACTGTGTAACTTTTATTATCCACCCGTACATCAAACAGAAGATGAAAAGGGGAAGATAAATACTGCTATATATATTCGAGAAAAAAACTTGACTACAGAGAAATATTGCCCCCCTTTTCGAAAGCAACACCAGATATACATGCCTGCGCAGCCAAAGTAAAGTTCAATGAGTCGCTAACAATAAACACATGTTTCAACTTACTTACCAAAAGGTCCAAACGACCAAAATACGGAATGGTTACGTTCCTTACATAATCAAAATGAAAAATGGTTAATCGCAGGCGACTTCAACGCCCACTCTCCTTTTTGGGATAAAGATTGCAAAATGACTGTTCACAACCGTTTCGTAGAAAATATAGTCGATTCATCAATGTATTTGTTAAACGACGGAAGTGTTACAAGAATCCCTGATGTGTCACACCACAGGGCAACAGCAATCGACCTTTCCTTCTTAACCCCTGCCATTGCTCCCAGTTGTGAGTGGAAGACAATCGAAGATTCGCTTGGTAGTGACCATTTACCAATTATTATTACTTTAAAAGATAAATTGATATTAAAAGATTCAACCAAAGACAAAATTCCAAAATATAATTATAATAAAGCCGACTGGTCCAAATTCGAAAACATATTATTAGCATGTGACATTGAAGAACTTTTTACAAATGATGTAAATGCATCATTCACTAAATTTATTGAAAGAGTTTTGTATGCTGCTGATATCTCTATTCCTAAATGTAATCCAGTGAAATCAAGTAAGCATACAGGTAATGTGTGGTGGAATACATTTTGTGAAGCAGCCAAACGAGCGAAAAATCAGTATTTTAAAAGTTATTTGAGAGACAAAATCAAATATAAAAAACACATCGAAATGAAACGAGCAAAAAACCGGTGCAACAGAATTATGGAAGAAGCAAAAACGCTACACTGGTCCACATTTTGTAAATCGGATGTTTCGGGTCACAAAGATCTTCAGAAAACCTGGAAAAAGGTAAAAGAGATGAAAACTGGAATAATTCTACCTCAGTATCCAATTAAACTGGAAAACAATGAGTTTCCTTCGACATACGATAAGGCCGAAGCTTTTGCAGAAATGTTTGCAAAAACATGGTAACATGGAAAGTCTGTCTGAAAAAGAGAGAGCATACAGACACAGTGTGGATGTTAGTGAAAAGAATGACAGAAGAGTTGAGAACAGTTATGGAAGCAACCATTATTTGAATGCTCCCATTACAATTGAGGAAATAAATGATGTAATCGCGTCTCTTAGTACAAATAAAACTTCAGTAGGACCTGATGCAATTTCCAATGAAATGATAAGACACTTACCAACAAATCTTACAACCTTTCTACATAGATTTATTCAACAGTGCTGGGCAGAAGGCGTCATGCCATCCTTATGGAAACAATCAATTATTGTTCCTGTTCCCAAACAAGGGAAAACCAAAAACTGATAAAAAACAGTTACAGGCCAATTGCTTTGACTTCGCATGTAGGAAAGCTCATGGAAAGAATCATTTTAAAAAGATTAGTACATCATTGTGAAAAGAACGATATTATACCGATAAATCAGGCTGGCTTCAGAAAAGGTAGATCAACAATAGACCATCTTGTTAAACTTTCAACACAAGTTAAACAGCAGTTCGCCAGAAGAAAAAAAATGTACTTGCCACCTTTTTTGACATAAGAAAAAGCTTACGATCAAGTTTGGCATACAAAGTTACTTAACAAACTGAGATCAGTCGTCTCAGGTTCCATATACAATTACTGCAAAGTTTTTCTCAGCGATCGATCGATCCAAACAAAGATAGGTACTACTTATTCTAATAAAAGATCTCTTCAAAGGGGAATCCCACAGGGATCTGTAATTGCTCCCTATTCTGTTTAATATTCTGATTCATGATCTTCCAAAATCGTTGTCTAAAAATGTTGAACTTGTGCAGTATGCTGATGACATCTGTATGTGGATGAAAGTCACTCTGAAAAAAACACACTCCGATTAGATCAGTAAATTATATTAAAAGACTATATCAGAGCGAACTTGACAATATAAGTAACTATATGGCTGAAAACGGATTAACTCTATCTCCAGAAAAAATCTCATATGATGCTTTTTAATGCAGGTTATGACGTCAATCCTCTGCCTTCTTTTAAAATAGATGGA
>JADBJO010020881.1:25000-30546 GCA_016801955.1 Conus betulinus | reverse complement strand
CCCCCCCCCCCCCCCCCCCCCCCCCCCCCCCCACTGTCCAAAGATATTGATGGACGCTCTCACACTGCAACGCTGGTTCATGTTTCAGGACAGGATTGGGGATGTAGTACATATCAATTGAGGTGATGTATAATAAAAAAAACCATGTAAACAATATCTTTTTGCTTCTGAAAATCTACAACTAAAGCTTCTCGATATGGAAGAAAACAAGCACGAGTCCCTGTAAACCCAGCACATTCGTACTCACCCCGATCTGAATTTGAGCCCAGCAAGCACATGGGCAAAGGATTGGAAATGGAATGAAGAGGAGAGATAGGAGATGAACACATGAGATAGACTACATTTTCTTCACCCAAGGGGAGATCAGGATGACAGAAGCTGGTGGTTTGAAGACCCGTTTGGCTTGGAAGCTGCGTGACAAGACTTGTAGAGTGACCCATCTTTCATCACTCTCCTCAGGACATTCAATCAGACCTGGAGCGAAACAGACCCCTGAAATGTTTTTGTCATTAAATCGGTTAGCCACTCTTCCAGGAGAAAGAATCGACAGGGAATTGATGGGTGTTTGCATTTCAGAGAGGCAGTTCACACGCGCCTGTTTGTGTTCTCCGTGAAGGAATTTTTTGCCAAAAGAGGGGTTGGTGGACAATGGTCCGGATATGTTAATTCGAAGCTTGGTCTTGTCGACCTTACGCTCAAACTGTGCAGTGTCCCCATATGTAGTGGCGTGACCCTATTACGACCTAAGGGTCATTCAACTCTCGGAAACGACTAAAGACTGTGGACGTCAGAGGACTGCAACAGCACGAATCTTGATACAGTAAGCAGGGCAGGCGACATTTGGGGGTAAAAGTTAAATTAGAATATCAGGATCACCGTATGATGGTGGCAAGGAAAAGAAAAAAAAAAATAGTACGAAGATACGGAGAATCCCTGGAACTCAGCTTACAGTATCCCTTTTACCGTTTTGAGCCCTAGAGGGGCACCTATCTCTTTTTTAGAAAATACGCTGGCGATATATTGACAACTATGAATAGGTTAATCAGCTCACACAGTTTTTTTTTGGAACGCTGAAACTAATATTGATAGACCCCATCCAAAGCCCTACTCGGTGGTGAAGGTTCGAACAGTATACTTACAAATCGTAGACTTTTCACACGATTGTGTACTGGCATCTACCAGAGTTCTGGGTTGGGAGAAGAAAACTAGGATAAACACTAGTAACTCCATCAGCAGAGGGTACTATTGTTGGCTAACTTGTAATTACCTGTTAATATGCAGTATTTTAACTGTACTGTAAATGCAAGACTAAAAAACAAAGATGCCCCCCCCTTGCATGTGACAGCCTTTTCAAACGTGGTCACGCCAAGCTTTGCAAGGAGTCAATAATACCCCATCACAATTGACGCCTTGACAGCAGCTCACTTGAGGAGATTGAAACCCTTGCAAACTGTGGTTGGTTTTTTGTACTATGCATGGTTTGCTCACTTTTTCATTTCGTAGTCTAATGATATCCCCTACAATTTTTCAACAACATTCCACAACTCTCGAGCCATTTTTATAGACCAAACCGGACCACGGATTCGTAACACTCAAGACCATTGCAACGCTCCTTAAGAGTTTCGTCTTACATTAAGAGAAATTTCACAGAGCGCTCACGTGCCTGACAGAACACTTTTAGTAATAGTTTGTTCACGGAAACTACCACTATGTCTACCATGGTCTTTTGATACGATTACACAAAAAGACATTTGATGCTGTAAATCTGTTCTCGTTAAGGGCTAAGAGAAAACACCGCTATAGTTACCGACTTCCATGGGTTACCTAAGCCGTGGATTGTCTAAACACACATGTTCAAGTACAGGTTTTCAACATAGCTATGGGCATTCCACAGCCACACGGTCCCGTCAACCCCACCAGCAGGCAGTCATTTGCACCACAAGGGCTGTGGCTCGGACATTCTGATTTACACTCAGTTGTGTACCAACAACGAATCAGACGGAAAAAATGACCACAGGGGCATGGCGACCGTGTCCGGCGCATTGCACATGTGTTCCTGAGGACCCAAATTGACCACAGACCTACCTTGGCACCAATGATTTTTGCTGTGGCACTCCCATAATGCATGACATTAGCGGATGGGGCGCAAGAGAAGCCAGTGTTGACGTCAGTTCCTCTCCTGCGCTGGACTGTCAGTGCTGATGGAGCTGATGTAGAGGGAGAGGTGGCAGGGGGAGGGGGGGGGGGGGCACGGGGAATGGTGGTAAGCGATGGCATCGATTCAGTGGGTGGGTTGACGCGAGAAACGGGAGTTACCCACAGGAACCATGCCAGCTCTGACGGTAACGATAATGACTGGTTTTACCTGCGTGGTAAGACTGGGACTTTGGAGTTTTCTCTCTTCCAGTGTGTTCTGCTTGTCCTCGTCACCTTGTTGACCTGTTTCCATCTGCCTGCCTTTGGAATATTTCCTTGTTTCCGCCCCATCGGCCCCACCCCCCCTTTTTTTTTTTTGTTTTTTGTTTTGAGTGTCTTCTTCTCTTTGAATTTGTTCCTTATTTTTCCCCCAGCAGTGCCTCCACCAGCTCTCTCTCTCTATCTCTCTCTCTCTCCTCTCTCTCTCTCTCTCATCTCTCTCTCTCTCTCTCTCTCTCTCTCTCTCGGTCTGTCTGTCTGTCTCTCTCTGTCTGTCTCCTGTCTATTTCTCTCTCTCTCTCTCATATCTATCTGTCCGTCTGTATGTCTGTCTGTCTCCCCCCCCCCCTCTCATCCCACCAAACATTCACCTCTCTCTGGGAATGGGATGTCATGCATTCGTTTCTCTCCTAACACGACAGAGAACAAGAAATACAATTTCTATGCTACTAATTAAATTAAGCATGAAAAATCCAATCACACACAAAGGGGAATATCAAAACATAAAAGATCAATACTTCCTAATCCCGGGTTATAAAAAAATGGCTTCTTACCTGGCCAGGTTTTTCACACACACACACACAACACCATACTTTCACACACACCACAGTTCTTGAGGAAAGTCTCTTCCAGTCTTCTTCAGCACTGCTGATGGTGACGCCCTTGGTTGACTGGCTCCAGGTTTTCAGGACTGGGTCTTTGTGGTCGTCTCTGGGATCTCGACGTAGAACTCTTCTTCTTTGTCTCCTTCACCCACCTCTGGGTTTCAAATTCAGTTTGTCTGTCTTCAACCACCTCTGGGCTTCAAACTTAGTTTTCTTCTCTTCCAGCTTGTCTTTAACCCTAAGACCTTGCTGTCACTTCTGTCTCCCAGACCACGTTTCTCTCGACCCTACTCTGTCCTGCTCACTCTCTCCTCTCTCTCTCTCTATCTCTCTTCTCTCTCTCTTCTCTCGTGGCTGGTGTTATTCTCCTCTTCCGTCACGTTGTTTCTCCCTCAGTTTATATAGGGATGGACACAAAGGATTTCCCTTCGGGCCATGCCTTTGTCCATGCTGCTTCTCAAACCCCCTGTTCACAAGTACCTGAATTCTCCATTCGCTACATTCTTCCACACATCAGCATTTACACACATCCCTACCTAATTGATTAGCAAACAACCACTTGGCACCAGATGGCACCGAAATTTCCCGCCGACTTTGGGGGCCACTTAACACAGTAATATCCTGGAGAAAAGCTACGACAACAACGTCCACGCGCATTCAGCTGACCTGACAATAGCGCCAACACAGTGCCCCCACGGTCATACCATCTGAACGAGTCCAAGACTCCTGCTCTTCAATTACTCTTACAAAGCGACCTCAGCTGACAGAGGATTTTGCACCTACTACATACTCGGAGGTCCTAGTGGTTACATCCCTTCCCCCTTTTACTGTCGGGAAGGTTCGAACCCGGGAGAGATTTTACTACCTTAGGTGCCATCTGTCACCTGACCACCTCGTCCCTCCTTAACACAGTCCACCGTGTGCGGTAGGTAAGGCATATTGCTAATGGGTCTATTACCTGTTTGTATACTACGTACAGCATCCCTTTGCCTCTAAGCGTTCAAGGCCTTTTGTGAGAGGTTTCACTCCCTTGACACTATGTTCCCAACATGCATATTCATCCCGCACTCTCTTTGTCCTTCCCTCACGAATGCATACGTGCTCACGTGTATAGGCATGTGGTCACGCTCACGTACTCAGCATCTCCTATCTATCCACCTCTCCCCCTCCTCGCTATACACACCTTTTTTTTATTCACAACCTCACCCAGCTGGATGCTGTTGTTGTTCAAAAGTGTTGCAGTGATCAAGGAGGGTATTGAGATTAGGTTGTCTTGAAGCAATACACCAGAGGAAGCACTTCACTGCTGCTGAGTCACTTCGGCTGGTGCGGAGGTGCCTGTTCTGATCAATATAGTGGGGATACTACTTCCTACACCCCAGCCCGTCCTGTCAACAGTAATTGATCATTCGCGTGACTGACAGCCCCTTTCCCCCTGGCTTTTCCAGGGCTATCACCTCAGTCATGTCCATTTAATGACGGTTCCCATGAATTCGCAGACGCTTTAAGACTTGGACACGAAACGACCACAGGCATAGATGCTGATGGTGAAATCGATGCCAAGGCCATCCGAGAGCAGGGTTTGAATGCCTTAGCATCTAAGGCGTTGTTATGGTGATTAATGAACGTGAGGATAATTCAATGCACCTCTGAGGAGAATTGGGTAGCGTCACTAGTGTGTGGGATGGGAAAGTCGTGGCTTTGAGTAATGAAAGAGAGCTTTATTCATAACATTTTTTTTTGGGCCCAAGTCAATTATTGCTAAAAGTCAAGTGCGGAGTAGGTTCTGTGGGGAGGACTGTAGAAAACACAATTAGCAGTATAATCCACGTAATGGACACATCTATGGAAGATTGCCCAGCTTCCCCTGCCAAACACTGCAGGTGTCTCTGTCTTGTAGGCTTGATGATTCAGGGATATGTTATGTAAAGAAGTGAAAAAAGTACCACCAGTCCATCAGGCAGTCTGCAACCAGAATGGATTGTCCAGAGCTTCATCCACATGTTCCTCATCTTCATTGATAATTATTGAAAAAAAAAAAGTTTCAACTTATGTTTTTCTTCATTCTTCTTTGATCTGGGTTTCCATTTTGTCTGCACATCAACATTCCCGCATTGGGCAATGGCAAGTTCAAGAACTTGTCGTTGGATTGAGAGAGGAGAGAGAGAGAGAGAGAGAGAGAGGGAGAGTGAGAGAGAGAAGAGGAGAGAGAGAGAGAGCGAGAGGGAGAGGGAGAGGGGGGGGGGGCATAATTAGGTGGGTTGGGTTGGAGGTTACGTAAGCGATGGACAGCTTATGTTGAAATAGAATAGTCACCGGCTGACCCAAAACTGAATTGATAAACACACACACACGCACGCAAACGCACGCACGCACGCACGCAACGCACGCACGCACGCACACACACACACAAACACGCGCGCGCGCGCGCGCGCCCACACACACACCACACACACAACACACACACACACACACGCACACACACACAACACACACAGCGCTACTACAGACAGAGAGAGAGAGAGA
>JADBJO010020881.1:0-12500 GCA_016801955.1 Conus betulinus | reverse complement strand
AAAACTCGGGACTCTGCTGTAAAAGAAAAACCCAGCATTTTCTGTGATTTTTTTTCATCCAAGTGTTAGGACTGCAAAAAGATGGGGCATGGGGGTGGGGTGGGCGGTAGAGGTGGTTTCTGGACAGACAAAAACCCTTGTGAAGACTTCGGTTAGGAAGTGTGCAAAAATTTAGAAGCCTGTCCGACTTTTTGAAAGGAAGGGTAATTACCAGGAAAGAAGTGTTGTTGCCTGTGTTTGGTCAAATCAAACAACATTGATATAGTTGAAAGTCCGGGAGAGGAGGGGCCGAAGAAGGCGGTAGTTAAATAAAACTGTCAGAGACAGCTTTCAAAGAGACTTACATAGTTCTTTTGCGAGAATGTCACGGAGACTATCCAGGTGGGTTTGTTTTCGTCAAATTCAGTTCCCAGGTGAGCTGAGCGTTCATGTCACATTCGTAGCATGGGGATGAACAAACACCGCTTGCCATTTACAGCATCGCTCTGAGTCATGACTGCTGTTACACCATACCTGTGTAATCCCTGTGGAGCCTGTGAGTGCGTGCCGGCAGGAAGTGTCGATGTTCTTGCTATGTACACGTACGTATTTCTGCGGCAGTTCTTAAATGTCTTCGGAAGCCGTTCAGAATGCGTTTTTCCGGTTTGTGATGTGTACTCTTTTTTTTTGAAAACCAAGAAACGTCAACATGTTCCGACCTAAAATTATCCGAAGGAAGTATTAGTGGTCGACGCTAAGTGGTCGACGCATAAGTCCAAAGTAGGCCTACTATTTCAACCCTCCCACTCAATGCTCCCCAAAAGATGATAAATGGAAAAACTTTCATTGTTTCAAAAACGTTTTCCTGGGGTATGAAATCACGACTTTTCCCCATGCTTTGGTTCAGCAAATGCTACTTCAGAACAAGCAGCTGAGAATCAAACTAATGACACGGTAATAGTGCAAGATGTTGTGTTTTGGGCGGTTGAGTGATGATCTGGAATTGATACTTTTCGGTTGGGGGGGGGGGGGGGGGGGGGGGGAGGGGTGTATAGATAGGACGAGCCTGATTTAGTTCTCTACCTAGGGAGTGGGAAAAAAACTGTCGTGGGGAGTACTGCAAACAAATAACAACCTAATGCTAGATGCATCATTTTTTTTTTATCATATTTTATTAATGCCTTTGTTGTACCTTAGATACTTCAAAAGTCGAACGATGGAAGTAATTCATAAGCGGATGCCTACTACCTCCAAGCGTGGACAGTTTGAGCAATGTCATTTTCCAACAGAGCTATGCTGTTGTTTTTTTTTTTTTTTTAGCCGGAGACCAGAAGAAAAATTATCACTGTGCTCTTTAAGCAGAACAGCGGATTTTTTTTTTTTGATTCATGCAACTGTTAGGGCTAAAGAGCGGCAGGTGTGGGAGTTGCAGGTGCTGGACATAAACAACGCTGTTGGATGCGTCTGTAAATGTTCATGCGAAATTTGAGAAGCTTGGCCTACTTCTCGAACTGAAAGTCGATTGTTGCAACAAAAAACTTGTTGTCCTTTTTCGTGTTTGACTAATCCGAACCTCAAATACGGTTGAAAACTGGGTCCACAGCTATTGGCCTTCGTTCAGAGGAAGAGCGGACAGTTTGAACAGGACTAGGTAATGTGGCTACCGTTGATCATACAAAGAAAGTTAAGCGTGTACTTTTTAAAGTTAAGGCTTTGGTATGATTCTGTTTTCAACAATGTTGTAACGTGTGTGTGTGTGTGTGTGTGTGTGTGTGTGTGTGTGTGTGTGTGTGTGTGTGCCCACGCGTGCGTGCATGCGTGTGTGCATGCGTGCGTGCGTGCGCGCGCGCGCGCGTGTGTGTTTGTGTGTGTGTGTGTGTGTGTGTGAAGGCAAAAATTATCTTATTGAGGGTTAAAGAATAAGCTTTCCAGCTTTTTTTTACATCTTGCCCTCATAAACAAGAGAGAAACTAGCTCCACAAGCTCCAAAAACATTTTAAAAGAACACAATTTATATCATGCAAATACATAACTGTCATATGAAATATGAAACAATAATGAAAACTATTGTTGGAACTTCAAGTTAAGCACACACATAGAGAGAGACAGGCAGAGAGAGAGAGAGAGAGAGAGAGAGAGAGAGAGAGAGAGAGAGAGAGAGAGAGTGTGTGTGTGTGTGTGTGTGTGTGTGTGTGTGTGTGTTCGCGCACGTGCATGTGTTGTTGTTGTTGTCGTTTGTTTTGCTATTGCTGTAGTTGTCGTTGTTCTTGTTTTTGTTAATGTTGGAAAGATGGGAGGTATGCAAGAATGCAGGTTTGCTAGTGTCAATTATATGTTGTTGTTTTTTTTTTTTTGACTTGTCCCTGCGTAACTTTTTCAGGAACTTCCATTCACTCATGGTTCATGGGTGTCTTCTTTCTCTCTCTCTCTCTCTCTCTCTCTCTCTCTCTCCTCTCTCTCTCTCTCTCTCTCTCTCTCTCCCTCTCTCCTCTCTCTCTCTCTCTCTCTCTCTCTCTCTCTCTCTCCTCTCTCTCTCTCTCTCTCCTGAGAATGTTCAAAAGGCATTGTTCAAAAACGTAGGGACAAGTAACGCTGACTGAACGACACATGTAGCGAAATGCAATAAAAGTAGCACTGGCCAAAGAAAAACACGCTGTGAAAAAGTAACGGAAAAGTGACGCCGACTGAATGACACATACAGTGGAAAATAGGGGAAAAGTAGTGTTTGTTGGGTGGCACAGGTAGTACAATGCAGTGTAAAATAACACGTGACTGAGCAAACACGTGTCATAGGAACGCAGGAGAAAGTAATACTGACTGAATGACTCATGTACCAACACGGATGTCAAGGTATCACCGGCTGAATAACAAACCTAGTAAATGAAGAGGGAGGTAATGCAAGCTGAAGATCCGCAACAACAACAACAACAACAACAACAACACAACAACAACAACAAAAAACACAGCAGGCAAAATGATGCTAAAAAAACCCTACGCTTTATAAAGAACAGCAGGACATGGCAGACTGAACAACACACACAGTGAAGAGCAGAGAAAAGCAGAAGAGACTGCACTCACCTCAACTGAAGGTGAAAGTGAACTCCTGCTTGTGCTCCTCGTTAAACAAGCTCTTGCCTCTCTGCATACAAACGACGTCAAAGAGGACGTTTCCCAGACAATGGCCCAGACTCCAGGGGACACAACAGGGCCCGGAGACGTGGACGATTAAAACTTCAAGTTGCAAACTCTTCGCCAAACAAACCATTTAGACTCACCTTTGGGTCGATGCGATGGTCCGAGTTCTCTTTGTAAAAAAATAAAGACCAACCGTAGTTGAATGAGGATTAGGCGCGATGATAGTCGTAACATCAGCAACATCTCTCTCTCTCTCTCTCTCTCTCTCTCTCTCTCTCTCTCTCTCTCTCTCTCTCTCTCTCTCTCTCTCTCATAACCAAAGTCTGTGTATTTTGAAGAAATGGGTGCAATCTGCTAAAAGTCTTACTCGCTTTGTGTTTCCTTAGGCGTGCTGAAGTTTTGTCATACAGCGGAAAAGAAGTACCCACTTCAAAGGGATTTTTAAGTGCACGTTCCTAAGTACATTATGAACATAATGACTGCCACATAAAACTGCGAAATCATCTTTTTAGAGAGACGTTGTTTTATTTTCACTGTTGTTTTTGTTTGTTAATCATTTTTTGTTGTGCGGAGTTAGGGAGCTTTACTTTTACATCGTGACATGCCGCCCGCAATAAACAAACAAAACAAAACAAAGTATACCAAGAACACAACCAAAGCAAAAGAGAAGAAAAGAGACATAGTGATGTGATTGATTGAAACAATGGCCAGTGGTCTTCGCTTCAAATGCCCGCTCCATCGATTCCAGGGAGGCTACCACGAGCAGAGTCATCACTATGAGCAGGAATCACATTTCATTTCAGTTGCGCTTGTAACATAAGAGGGTGGACGAAATTGGAAAACGAATCAAGCTTTTAGTGTTTAGTCACTGTTCTAAACAGGACTTTACAAGTGATTGTACCAGGTGTTTGTCTATCTCATATTTTCTGTTGGCACTGTTGCGTGAGAGAGTACCTCGACGTGAAAGGTTAAAGTCACGAGTATCCGCTGGCTGGAGGATGGTGCACATTTTATTTTTAATTTTTATTTTTTGCTGGTTTCAATGTGCCTTCAAAGAACAATTCAGAGTCACCTTTCTATATTATCGGAAGGGGTCTGGGGAGGTTGGAACGGAAGGGAGTGCGGAGGGTTTCACGGTGAGGGGTGTGTGTGGTCGGGTGTGCAGAATAGATGAGGTCATCTCCCGGATTGTGGTTGGCTGGATCGAGTTCACCCGTGTGGATACGTCATTCCGATGTGCGTACGCAGGCTGATGCTCCTGCGACACTCTCTGCATGAACACAACCAAAGCATCTACCCAACAAAGGGAGTGGAGTTTTTGTGTGTATGACCGTTTTTTTTTTTTTAATCCCATCATTAAGGCAGCCATACTCCATCTTCGGTGAAGGTGCATGCTATATGTAACATGTCATCCATACCAACGGCCAAACTGGCCTTCTCTTCCGAAAGTTGTTGATGGAATTTACATGTGTGCAAGATGTTATGCGTGCATTCACACACGGAACCTCGGTTTACAGTCTCATTCGAAGGACTGTATGGGAAATGGAGTCAGAATTAATGTTAACTTCGAGGGAAAAAAATCCCCTGTACCAAAACGGCCCGGCGAAGATTCGAACCCGCAACCCTTGGATTACGAGTCCGGCGCTCTACCAACTGAGCTATTCCGGCCGCTAAAATCTTGGTCAACATTTCAAGATGGTATTCACCAGTCAAGTGACTTTGTCAAGCATCAAGTGAACACACACACACGACAGACAAGATACTTTCATGGCATTTGTCAGGCAGTCAGCTGTGCCTGTTACGGATATACATCGTCATGACCCCCCCCCCCCTCCTCCCCCCTTATACAGGACCGTTCTTTAGGATACTGCGTAGGACGGACGTCCCAGAGTTAGACCAAAGAAGTCCTAGAAGGGCAGCTTTTAAGACTGGACCGGTTGCCTCGCTGCGTTCAGAGGAGGACACATAACACTGCGGGAGATCCCTGACTGTCACACGATCGAGTGGTGTTGGTCAGTCAAATTAAAGTCAAACAATATTAGTATTTTGGTGGTGTTCGATTCAAGACGAGGATTGTCCTTACTGATGTATCATCAGACGATGTGCGTGGAATTTAGTCAAGAATTAAGTGTTATGTTACGTTTTGCTGTTTACGATTTAAAGTGATTCAAACCGGGTGTTGCTATGTTCAGAATAAAAACACGATTTCTGTTTTTAATATTAACAGCACCGGTTTCTTAGATACCAGCGTGGTAGATCAAAGGGGGAAAAAAAATGTGGCGGACAGGATTTTTCTTATATTGATTCACCCCTTCCCCTTGTAGAGTAATATGTCTGGGTACTGGATTGTAAGTCAGCAGGAAGGTTACGTAAATAATGCCCTTGTTCACATCAAAGAACGTAGATGCTGTTGCTTTAATCAATCGCGTGCCGGCTTCATTGCTTGACCACGCCAAGTCGACAGTATTAGTCTGCTATCCTCCGAACAACAAAGACCATTGATCTTTGGCTGTAAAACCTGATTAAAGGAAGAAATGGGTGCAATCTGCTAAAGTCCTTACTCGCTTGTGTTTTCCATTAGGCGTGCTGACTTCTTTGTCATACAGCGGAAAAGAAGTACCACTTCAAAGGGATTTTTTTACGGGTGCAGCACAACGTGTCCTAAGGTTACATTCAATGAAACAAAATGACTGCCACTAAAACTGCGAAAATATCATCTTTTTCGAGAGACGGTTTGTTTATTTTCACTGTTTGTTTTTGTTTGGTTAATTCTTTTTTTGTTGTGCCTGAGTTAGGGGGAGCTTACTTTTTACTCGTGACATGCCGCCCTGCATAACAAACAAACAACAAAGTATACCAAGAACACCACCAAAGCAAAAGAGAGAAAAGACATCTTTGCTGTGAATTGATTTGAAACATGGCCAGTGGTCTTCGCTTCAAATGCCCGCTCCCATCGATTCCAGGGAGGCTACCACGAGCAGAGAGTCTGTCATCACTATGAGCAGGAAATCACATTTTCATTTCAGGCTCGCTTGTAAACTAATGAGGGTGGACGCAAATTGGAAAACGAATCAAGTTTTTAGTGTTTAGTCACTGTTCGTAAACAAGGACTTTACTTTACAAGTGATTGTAACCAGGTGTTTTGTCTATCTCATATTTGATTTTTTTTTTCCTGTTGGCATGTTGCGTGAGAGAGACCGAGGTACCTCGACGTGAAAGGTTAAAGGAGTCCCGAGTATTCCGCTGCTGGAGGAAATGGTGCAACATTTTATTTTTTTTATTTTATTTTTTGCTGGTTCAAAATGTGCCGTCAAAAGAACAATTCAAAGTCACCTTTCTATATTATCGGAAGGGGTCCCTGGGGAGGGTTGGAACGGAAGGGAGTGCGGAGGGTTTTCAACGGTGAGGGGTGTGTGGTCGGGGTGGTTGAAGAATATGAGGTCATGGTCATCTCCCGGATTTTGGATTGGCTGGATCGAGTTCACCCGTTGTGGATACGTCATTCCGATGTGCGTACGCAGGCTTGATGCTCCTGCGACACTCTCGCCATGAACACAACCAGAGCATCTGCTACCCAACAAAGGGAGTGGAGTGTTTGTGTTGTATGACCGTTTTTTTTTTTAAATTCCCATCATTAAGGCACCATACTCCATCTTCGGTGAAGGTGGCATGCTAAGTATGTACCATGTCATCCATCCCAACGGCCAAAACTGGCCTTCTCTTCCGAAAGTTGGTTGATGGATTTTACGTGTGTGCAAGATGTTATGCGTGCATTCACACACGGAACCTCGGTTTACAGTCTCATTCGAAGGACTGTATGGGAAATGGAGTCAAATTAATTCCGATAACTCCCCCCCCCCTCGAGGGAAAAAAACTCCCCCCGTACCAAAACGGCGCCCGGCGGAGATTCGAACCCCGCAACCCTTGGATTACTGAGATTCGGCGCTCTAACCAACTGAGCTATTCCGGCCGACTAAAATTCTTGGTCAACAATTTCAAGATGGTATTCACCAGTCAAGGGACTTTGTCGCATCAAGTGAACATACACACAACCGACAGACAAGATACTTTTCATGGCATTTGTCAGGCAGTCAAAGCTGTGCCTGTTACGGATATACATCGTCATGACCCCCCCCCCCCCCTCCCCCCTCCCCCCCTTATACAGACCGTTCTTTAGGATTACTGCGTAGGACGGACGTCCCAGAGAGAGTTAGACCAAAGAAGGTCCCTAGAAGGGCAGCTTTTAGATGGACCCGGTGGCCCTCGCTGCTGTTCAGAGGAGGACATAACACTCTCTGCGGGAGAATCCCTGACTGTCACACGAATCGAGTGGTGTTGGTCAGTCACAAATTAAAGTCAAACAATATTAGTATTTTGGTGGTGTTCGATTCAATGAAAGACGAGGATTGTCCTTACTGATTATCATCAGACGATGTGCGTGGAATGGAATTTAGGTCAAGAATTACGTGTTATGTACCGTTTTGCTGTTTTTACGATTTTCAAAGTGATTCAAACCGGGGTGTTGCTATGTTCAGAATAAACACGATTTCTGTTTTTAATATTAACCTCACACACCGGTTTTCTTAGATACCAGCGTGTAGATCAAAGGGGGAAAAAATGTGGCGGACAGGATTTTTCTTATATTGATTCACCCCTTTCCCCTTGTTAGAGTAATATGTCCTGGGTACTGGATTGTAAAGTCAGCAGAAGGTTACGTAACTATGCCTTGTTCCCATCAAAGGAAACGTAGAGTGTTGAAAAATAATAATCAATCGCGCGTGCCGGCTTCATTGCTTGACCACGCCAAGAAGGTCGACAGTAATAAGTCTGCTATCCTCCGAACAACAAGACCATTGATCTTTGGCTGTAAAAGGTGTGAGGGTACTCGTACCTGATTACTCAGGATGCAACGCTCGCCTCTCTCTCATCTCTCTTCATCTCTCGCCCCCCCCCCAGCTCTCCTCTCCCCGCCTCTACTATGCTGACGAATGGAAAACGCAATAAAATGCACAAATACAAGTACCTTGCATAGAATAATTCTTTTGAAGGAATGGTTCGCTCACACGAGCGTGTTTTAGAGTATTGGGTGTGTTTTTGCGTGCGTGTGTGGAGACCTTAAAAGTCATTTCCATCTCTCATCACAAAAATGAATTAAGGTAATATGATTACAATGTCCATTACAAAAATAGATGCCAATCAAGATGATGATTATAAAAGGAAATCAGAAGCAAATTCTTAACCACCTGAAGGATTGGGAAAAAAAAAATCACAGTGATGTCCAGACTTAGGTCTTTTTCTGAAGTGTTGTATACGAGATGAGAATGCACCATAATTCAACTTTCTTTTTTTCCACTTTTCCAGATTTTGTTTTTTCTCATCATACTAGCTGCCTAGTGGGTACAGTTTCAGAGCACTGGAGAAGCGGGCGCTTTTGCTTTGCTTGTATCGCATTTGGTGTACTCTCTATGGTCTCTTACGGTGGTCCACGCCAACGGTTGACGAACAACCTCAAAGTCATACTGAAAACTACAAAAGAGTCGCTGGGAACGTGCTGCTTGGGACTTGGCTCCTAGCACGAAAGCATCATTATCATCAGAGGAGCCACGATTGAAAGCTGTGTATATTGGATGCCGAAAAATTTAACACCCCAAACAAAAAGAAGAAGAAGAGAGACTGGCCAGCAACGACCCTTTTGCTTTTCTAGAGTGGCCTCACCCACGGGAAACGCCTCTGCTTAAACTGAACTGTAGAGTTATCTCAGGACTACAAAGAAGACACTCAAAACCCACCCTTTCTGAAGATGTCGATGGGGCATTGTTGTCCGCGATAGACGCACCTCAATCTCTCTCCACTTCCTTCTCTTCTTCTTTGCTGTTGCCCTTGTTGTGAGTGTTGCTCGTTTTAACCTTTGAGCATATGTTGAGCGTTTACAAGGCTTTTTACTCACCTCTTTCCTAGTCCTCTCTTCTCCGTTTTTTATCTGTGGTCAGGTATAGGGACTGGAAGCGCATACCCACACATCCCTCCCACGAACCCGTTTCCGCTTTCCCCGCTCCCCCCTGAAGAATGAAGTGGACAAAGCCATTTCGTCATTCTGGAAAAGAAATTGCCGGTTTGGTAGTGGTGGTAAATCGGCTGTTCGTGATTTGCATTTTCTTTTGCGGCGACGGTGCTCGCGAGGGTACCCTCCTGTCAAGGGCCATAACTCTCCACGCTTCCCAAGTCTTCGTAGTGTACGATTTGTATGGTGCCTAGCACTTCCTTAGCAACTCTTTGGGTTATTGCCCTCGGACGAGAGTGCTGTGATGGGGCGGGAAAGGGGGGGGAATGGGAAAGGGGAGGGGGGGGGGGGAGAAGAGAAGGGATGTCGAGTGGTGAGTGTTAAGGAAGTGGAGGGGTGGGGGTGGGGGTTGCTATGTAGGCACTGCAGTCATCTCCTGACTAGTTTCGTGTTTCGTTTCCAACTTTTCTGTGTATCTTTTTCATTCTGTTCATTCTTTCTTTTCTTCGTTTTTTCCTTACCTCATTTTCTTTTCAATCGGATGGTTGTAATAATCTGGACTTTATAGCTTAAATTTGTGCCGCTCGAAGGGACACGAACATTCCACTTTCATCATGTAATAGTTTTGATTTTTTTTTTTTTTATCAAGCTATAATTTGAACAAACTTTCGAGGTTCGTATTCCAGAGTGCGGCTTATGAACTCTGGACCTTGGACAGTGCCACAGAAGATCAAAGCACAAGAAGCCGCGACGCTTTGGTCTGCGTAATAGGACGCTTTGTACTTCAAGCGCACTGTTTGAGGCCTATGACTCTGACCTAGCCGAGCTCTTCCTATATATGAGGCTTGGCTTTAGGAACGAAAACTGCTAGTGGTAGGGAGAGAAAGATGTGCAAGCTGCAATTTTTAAAGGCAGGGAAAGTGAAAAGAGCAAAGGACTTTAGATACAGGATGGCAGCCTATGGTTAGGACAGTGCAGAATGGCGCACCGCAGGGTAGTCCTGCTTCCCCCCCCCACCCTCCCCCCCCCCACTTTCTTCTGATCTTGTAAATCCTCCCTCCGACAAACCTGTCAGAAATTTCCAGGGGGATAGGAGATACAAAATAGTGTACAGCTGGTATAGACTAGGGATATGGACATGGGAACAGGGTCGTTCCCAACTGATTTTTTTTTTAATGGAGCGAAAATGGGCTAAGCACATCCGCAGCATTTTGCATTTCTCTCTAAATACCTCTGCTGGGCGTTTAAGCGAAATGGGCGAGTCATCAGCGTACATTCGGAATATTCAGGAAACGTCAAAGTGACGAATGAAGTGTGCTAATCGTTATCATCACAGGTTTGAGGGTGGGCGAATCGATGTTCATATGAAGAAAGGGAAATGAAGTCCTCGAAACTGAGCACGTGAGGAGAAAACTTACCCTCAAAACGACTAGAATCTCTGTGGAAACTGTAGCTCCTGTCTGTCTGTCTGTCTGCCTGCCTGCATGTCTGTCCGTCCGTCTGTCCGTCCGTGTTCCGTCTGTCTGCCTGTCTGTCTGGCTCTGTCCTCCGTCCTGCTCTCCGACCACTCCGTCCGCCTCCCCCCCCTCGTCCTCACCTCCCGTCTGTCTCCCGTCTCTGTCTCTCTCCTCTGTCTCTCCCTCTCTCTCTCTCCCTCTCTCTCTCCCCTCCGCCTCGTTACTCTCTCTCTCTCTCTCCTCTCTCATCGGTATGTATTTGGACCCATCGTATCACAAGACGAGAAAAACGTATTGAGGTTTTCAACTTTTTGAGACCGTTCTGCCGGGAAACAGTTTAGTTTGACGACCGAATGCAGATGGCAGAAGCCCAGGATCGCCAGCACGCGGAACGAATTGGTTTAAACCTTGTCCTTCGTGCTGTGCATGAGTGTGAACAGTGAACTGTTGGGACCCCTGGCTTCTCAAAGAAGCACATATTGTACTTACAGTTATGGGACAATGATTTTAGATTAATTCTATATAGTGTTCACCTCCCGCCTTCACTTAAAGGGACGGATACGTTGCAGCATGTTTTTGGTTAATGAAAGACATTGATCTGTTTATTCCAGCACCACAAACATAATGATTTTTTTTTGGGACTTCATGCTCGCAAGAGGCTATAGACATACAACTTGGTTCAAAGACAGACTGAAGCTGGCAGCAAACGTAACGAATGTTTCCAAAGATTGGTAGCAAAGCATTCAGTTTGCAATTACACTATACAATTTCGAATCGCACTCACGCTGAACATGGAACAAAAAAAAAAATGGCATATATCCACTGCCCATCTTAACGTTCTGTCGTTCTCGTTGGGTGGGGCCGTGTTTGATATTCTCTTTCCCCATTTTCCTAGGATGGTTACCTCTGGCAACCTTTCACATGTGGTGAATGGGGACGTCATACCTAACTGGACTGACTAACAGGATAGCACTGTACAATGGGAAGTTTCAAGCCAAACTGCAGGGGAAAAAGACTAGGGCCCGCTAATTGTTTTTCATTATAAATGTCCGGTCTCTGAAAGGAATCTGTTTGCCAGTCTCAGAATGATTTGTTAGCGGACTTAAGAATGTACGATCGGATCTACTGAAGCAAATGTATACCATTCAAATTGTCAGGAATGATAATGCGACTACATAATCGCACGGTGTGTCGTCTTGAAATATTTGCTTGGGCTTCGATATGAACTGGGCGGGACACTTAGAAAGTCAAATGGATGAGGTGGGGGGGGGGGGGGAGAGGAAGGGGAGGCAAGAAGTTCGATGGAAAGAGCAGGAGTTTGTCATGACGTACTTGTGATCAATAGGAAATCCTTGGCAACAGAATCTACAGAAATGATGTACGAAATAGCTAGCCTGACTCTGACCTGAGATCTTTGTGATAGCATAACGAAAGAATGGGTCCTAAACTTCTGAAAAAGTAAGCACACACAGATGACGAACAAAACGAAATGTATGGCTTCAACGGCGACCGCGCATGCCAAGGAAAAGAATACACACAACAGAAACAAAGAATGAATTCAAATGCCTGCGGAAAAGCACGCAGGTGATAATCGTCACATGATTTGTGTAAGTCAAAATCTACGGAGAAATGAAGAAATTATGTAACTGGAACTGCATAAACATTTTTTCTTGTCTGCCTTCCCTCTGTCGTCGGTCTTTGAGTGACTAAATACGTTTACGTTATGTCTTCCTGCCTTGTCTCTAAGTCTCCTCTGTCTCCTCTTTTTTTTTATCCTTTTCCATGATCTAATACCCCAGCCCTCTGGTTGTGGTGCATTTTGTGGTTGTTTAGAAGAGTAGTAACGGCAATTATGAAAAAAAACTATCTTGCCTTTTAGTCAGTCTATTTGCAGTTGATTGAATAAATATCCCATTGTCCTTGTTAAG
>JADBJO010020880.1:7500-30546 GCA_016801955.1 Conus betulinus | reverse complement strand
ATAGAGAGAGATACAGGGGGATGGGGTGGGGAGAGAGAGAGAGATAGGGGGGACGGGGGGTGGAGAGAGAGAGAGACAGGGGGGACGGGGGATGGGGTGGAGAGAGAGAGATACAGGGGGGGGACGGGGTGGAGAGAGAGAGATACAGGGGGGACGGGTGGAGGAGAGACAGGGGGGAGGGGTGCGGAGAGAGAGAGATACAGGGGGGATGGGGGTGGAGAGAGAGAGAGATACAGGGGGGACGGGGGTGGAGAGAGAGAGATACAGGGGGGAGGGGTGGAGAGAGAGAGAGAGATACAGGGGGATGGGGGTGAGAGAGAGAGATACAGGGGGGACGGGGGGAGGAGAGAGAGAGATACAGGGGGGATGGGGTGGAGAGAGAGAGAGATAGGGGGGGGATGGGGTGGAGAGAGAGAGATACAGGGGGGATGGGGTGGAGGGAGGAGAGAGAGAGAGATACAGGGGGGACGGGGTGGAGAGGGGGAGAGAGATACAGGGGGGGATGGGGTGGAGAGAGAGAGAGATACAGGGGACGGGGTGGAGAGAGAGAGAGATACAAGGGGGACGGGGGAGGTGGAGAGAGAGAGAGATACAGGGGGGGGGGGGTGGAGAGAGGAGGAGAGGGGGGATGGGGTGAGAGAGAGAGAGACAGGGGGGGGACGGGGTGGAGAGAGAGAGAGAGATACAGGGGGGACGGGGTGGGGAGGAGAGAGAGAGAGAGGGGGATGGGGGGAGGGAGAGAGATACAGGGGGGGATGGGGTGAGAGAGAGAGAGAGATACAGGGGGACGGGGTGGAGAGAGAGAGATACAGGGGGAGGGGGTGGGATGGAGAGAGAGATACAGGGGGATGATACACAGGGGGAGAGGATAGGGGGGACGGGGTGGAGAGAGAGAGAGAGACAGGGGGGACGGGGTGGAGAGAGAGAGAGAGATACAGGGGGGACGGGGTGGTGGAGAGAGAGAGAGATACAGGGGGGACGGGGGTGGAGAGAGAGAGATACAGGGGGACGGGGTGGAGGAGAGAGAGAGATACAGGGGGGAATGGGGTGAGAGAGAGAGAGATACAGGGGGGACGGACGGGGGGAGATAGGAGGGGACGGGAGAGAGAGATACAGGGGGGACGGGGGTGGAGAGAGAGAGATACAGGGGGGACGGGGTGGAGGAGAGAGAGAGATACAGGGGGGAGGGGGGGTGGAGAGAGAGAGAGATACAGGGGGGACGGGGTGGAGAGAGAGAGAGATACAGGGGGGGACGGGGTGGAGAGAGAGAGAGAGATACAGGGGGGACGGGGTGGGGAGAGAGAGAGAGATACAGGGGGGACGGGGTGGAGAGAGAGAGAGATACAGGGGGAGGGGGTGGAGGTGAGAGAGAGAGAGATACAGGGGGATGGGGTGGGAGAGGAGAGAGAGAGGAGATAACAGGGGGGAGAGGGAGATACAGTGGAGGGGGGAGAGAGAGAGAGATACAGGGGGGACGGGGTGGGAGGAGAGAGAGAGATACAGGGGGGGGACGGGGTGGGGTGGAGAGAGAGAGAGATACAGGGGGGAGGGGTGGAGAGGAGAGAGAGATACAGGGGGGACGGGGGAGGAGAGAGAGAGAGATACAGGGGGGACGGGGGGAGAGAGAGAGAGAGATACAGGGGGGACGGGTGGAGGAGAGAGAGAGGGGGGGAGAGAGAGAGATACAGGGGGAACAGGGGGTGGGGAGGAGAGAGAGAGAGAGATACAGGGGGGGTGGGGTGGAGAGAGAGAGAGATACAGGGGGACGGGGTGGAGGTGGAGAGAGAGAGAGATACAGGGGGGGACGGGGGAGAGAGAGAGAGAGAGATACAGGGGGGACGGGGTGGAGAGAGAGAGAGAGAGAGAGGTGTGGACAGAGAGAGAGGATGGAGGGGAGAGAGTGGAGAGAGAGAGAGATACAGGGGGACGGGGGGGAGAGAGAGAGAGAGAGATACAGGGGGGACGGGGTGGAGAGAGAGAGAGAGGATACAGGGGGGATGGGGTGGGAGAGAGAGAGAGAGAGATACAGGGGGACGGGGTGTGGAGAGAGAGAGAGATACAGGGGGGAGGGGGTGGAGAGAGAGGAGAGAGATACAGGGGGGATGGGGGGTGGAGAGAGAGAGAGAGAGATACAGGGGGGATGGGGGAGAGGAGAGAGAGAGAGAGAGACAGGGGTGGGGGGAGAACGGGGTGGAGAGAGAGAGAGAGATACAGGGGGACGGTGGTGAGAGAGATACAGGGGGGGGATGGGGGGGAGAGAGGAGAGAGAGAGATACAGGGGGGATGGGGTGGGAGAGAGAGAGAGATACAGGGGGGACGGGGTGAGAGAGAGAGAGAGAGATACAGGGGGGACGGGGTGGAGAGAGAGAGAGAGATACAGGGGGGATGGGGGTGGAGAGAGAGAGAGAGAGAGATACAGGGGGGATGGGGGGAGAGATAGAGGAGAGAGAGAGATACAGGGGGGGAGGGGTGGAGAGAGAGAGAGAGACAGGAGGATACAGGAGAGGGAGAGATACAGGGGGGGGGGGAGGAGAGAGAGAGATACAGGGGGGGATGGGGTGGAGAGAGAGAGAGAGAGGGAGATGGGGGGGGGGGTGAGAGAGAGAGAGAGGATGGGGGGGGATGGGGTGGAGAGAGAGAGAGAGATAGATACAGGGGGGACGGGGGGTGAGAGAGAGAGAGATACAGGGGGGACGGGGTGGAGAGAGAGAGAGAGAGAGGAGGGGGGGGGTGGAGTGGAGAGAGAGAGAGATACAGGGGGGGATGGGGTGGAGAGAGAGAGAGAGAGATACAGGGGGGACGGGGTGGAGAGAGAGAGAGATACAGGGGGACGGGGTGGAGAGAGAGAGAGATACAGGGGGGAGATGGGGTTGGAGAGAGAGAGAGAGGGGGAGGGGTGGAGACAGGGAGGAGATGGGGGGATGGAGAGAGAGAGAGAGATAGGGGGGACGGGGGGGACGGGGTGAGAGAGAGAGAGAGATAGGGGGGGACGGGGTGGAGAGAGAGAGAGATAGGGGGGGGACGGGTGGAGAGAGAGAGAGAGATAGGGGGGACGGGGTGGGAGAGAGAGAGAGAGATAGGGGGGACGGGGTGGAGAGAGAGAGAGATACAGGGGGGACGGGGTGGAGAGAGAGAGAGATACAGGGGGGACGGGGGGTGGAGAGAGAGAGATACAGGGGGGACGGGGGGTGGAGAGAGAGAGAGAGATACAGGGGGGACGGGGGGGAGGAGAGAGAGAGAGAGATACAGGGGGGACGGGGTGGAGAGAGAGAGAGAGAGAGGGGGGAGGGGGGATGGGGTGGGGAGAGAGAGAGAGAGAGAGAGACACAGGGGGATGGGGTGGGAGAGAGAGAGAGATACAGGGGGGACGGGGTGGAGAGAGAGAGAGATACAGGGGGGACGGGGTGGAGAGAGAGAGAGAGATACAGGGGGACGGGGGGTGGAGAGAGAGAGAGAGATACAGGGGGGACAGGGGGAGAGAGAGAGAGAGAGATACAGGGGGGACGGGGTGGAGAGAGAGAGAGAGATACAGGGGGATGGGGTGGAGAGAGAGAGAGAGACAGGGGGGGATGGGGTGGAGAGAGAGAGAGAGAGATAAGGGGGATGGGGTGGAGAGAGAGAGAGAGATACAGGGGGGACGGGGTGGAGAGAGAGAGAGAGTGGAGGGTGTGGAGAGTGACAGACGGGGGCAGGGGGGGGGGGGGCGGGGGTGGAGAGAGACAGACGGGATGATGGTGGTGGAGAGAGGGGTGTGGAGAGGGAGACGGGGACGGTGGTGAAAAGAGAGATGGAATGCTCTGTGTGTGTGTGCGTTTGTGTGTGTGGAGAGAGAGAGGATGGTACGACGGGGGAGGGGGGGGGGGGTATGGGTGTGGAGACAGACAAAACATGGTAGGGGGAGAGAGAGAGATACAGGGGGGACGGGGTGGAGAGAGAGAGAGATACAGGGGGGACGGGGTGGGAGAGAGAGAGAGATACAGGGGGGACGGGGTGGAGAGAGAGAGAGATACAGGGGGGACGGGGTGGACGGGGTGGAGAGAGAGAGAGAGATACAGGGGGGACGGGGGGGGGAGAGAGAGAGATACAGGGGGGGGGGTGGGGGTGGAGAGAGAGAGAGAGAGTTACAGGGGGGACGGGGGTGGAGAGAGAGAGAGATACAGGGGGGACGGGGTGGAGGAGGGGGAGAGAGATACAGGTGGATGGGGGGTGGAGAGAGAGAGAGACACAGGGGGGACGGGGTGGAGAGAGAGAGAGAGATACAGGGGGGACGGGGGGGGAGAGGGAGAGAGAGAGATACAGGGGAGAGAGAGAGAGAGAGAGAGATACAGGGGGGACGGGGAGGAGGGGAGAGAGAGAGAGACACAGGGGGGGGGGGGTGGAGAGAGAGAGAGAGATACAGGGGGGGGGGACGGGGGAGGAGAGAGAGAGAGAGGAGAGAGAGGAGGGGGGGACGGGGTGGAGAGAGAGAGAGATACAGGGGGGACGGGGTGGTGGAGAGAGAGAGAGAGATACAGGGGGGACGGGGGGGGAGAGAGAGAGAGAGATACAGGGGGGACGGGGTGGAGAGAGAGAGAGAGATACAGGGGGACGGGGTGGGGTGGAGAGAGAGAGAGGATACAGGGGGGACGGGGGTGGAGAGAGAGAGAGAGAGAGATACAGGGGGACGGGGGGGTGGAGAGAGAGAGATACAGGGGGGACGGGGGGTGGAGAGAGAGAGATACAGGGGGACGGGGTGGAGAGAGAGAGAGAGAGATACAGGGGGACGGGGGGGAGGAGAGAGAGAGATACAGGGGGACGGGGGGGTGGAGAGAGAGAGAGAGAGACGGGGTACAGGTGGACGGAGAGAGAGAGAGAGAGATACAGGGGGGACGGGGTGGAGAGAGAGAGAGATACACAGGGGGGACGGGGGTGGAGAGAGAGAGAGATACAGGGGGGATGGGGTGGAGAGAGAGAGAGAGATACAGGGGGGACGGGGTGGAGAGAGAGAGAGAGATACAGGGGGGACGGGGTGGAGAGAGAGAGAGATACAGGGGGGGATGGGGTGGAGAGAGAGATACAGGGGGGGACGGGGGTGGAGAGAGAGAGAGGATACAGGGGGGACGGGGGGACGGGAGAGAGAGAGAGAGATACAGGGGGATGGGGGTGGAGAGAGAGAGAGATACAGGGGGGACAGGGTGGAGGAGAGAGAGAGAGATACAGGGGGGACGGGGTGGAGAGAGAGAGAGAGATACAGGGGGAGGGGGGGGAGGAGAGAGAGAGATACAGGGGGATGGGGTGGAGGGAGAGAGAGAGAGAGAGATAAGGGGGATGGGGTGGAGAGAGAGAGAGGGGGACGGGGTGGAGAGAGAGAGTGGAGGGTGTGGAGGAGTGACAGACGGGGGGCAGGGGAGGGGGGGCGGGGAGGTGGAGAGAGACAGACGGGATGATGGTGGTGGAGAGAGAGGGGTGTGGAGAGGGAGACGGGGACGGTGGTTGGAAAAGAGAGATGGGATGCTCTGTGTGTGTGTGTGTTTGTGTGTGTGGAGAGAGAGATGGTACGACGGGGAGGGGGGGGGGGGGGGGGGGGGGTATGGTGTGGAGACAGACAAACATGGTAGGGGGAGAGACAGACGGGGCTGGGAGTGAATAGAGAATGAATGGGATGACACGGGATGGGGGGGGGGGGGGGGGGGGGGGCAGACGGGACGTGTGGTGGAGGGGGAGGGAGAGAAAACTGACTGACAGGGGTTTGGAGGAAGAGAACAAGGCGGGACGAAGGGAATGGAGAGACAAGACGGGGGACAGAGAGAGAGAGGACGAAGGAGGGGGAGGGAGACGGAGGAGAGAGACAAGACAGGGGACAGAGAGAGAGAGACGAAGAAGAGGGAGGGAGACGACGGAGAGAGACAAGACAGGGGACAGAGAGAGAGAGAGACGAAGAAGAGGGGGGGAGATGGAGAGACAAGACAGGGGACAGAGAGAGAGAGAGAGAGAGACGAAGGAGAGGGAGGGAGATGGAGAGACAAGACAGGGGACAGAGAGAGAGAGACGAAGAAGAGGGAGGGAGATGGAGAGACAAGACAGGGGACAGAGAGAGAGAGAGACGAAGGAGAGAGGGAGGGAGATGGAGAGACAAGACAGGAGGACAGATAAAAAGAGACCAAGGGGGTGGGAGAGGGAGGAGAGATGGAGAGACAAGACATGGGGACAGACAGAGAGAGAGAGACGAAGGGGAGGGGAGAGGGGAGGGGAAATGGAGAGGGAGAAGAGACAGGACAGGACAGACAGATAAAAGAGACCAAGGGGGTGGGAGAGGGAGGGAGATGAGAGACAAGACATGGGGGACAGAGAGGGAGAGGAGAGGAGGGGGGAGGGGAGGGGGAAATGGAAATGGAGAGACAAGACAGGAGGACAGAGAGAGGGAGAGGAAGGGGAGGGGAGAAGGAGGGAGATGGAGAGACAAGACAGGAGGGTGACAGAGAGAGAGAGACGAGGGGATGGGGGAGAGGGAGACAAAGCCACTGAGCAGGGAGAGATGGGACGGACTTGGGGGGGGGGGGGGGGGGGGGGGGTAATACAGACGGGGGTGGGGGACTACTAGGAGGGGGTGGGGGCAGGAGACAGAGATAGGACCAGGGGGGGGGGGGGGTGAATACGGGACGTTGGGAGGGGGGGGGGGGGGGGGCAAGATGGACAGGACAGGGGGAGAGGGGGAGAGAGAGAGAGAGGGGGACAGGGAGAGAGAGACGGGACAGGGAGAGACTGAGGGGACAGGGAGAGAGAGAGACAGGAGGGACAGGAAGAGAGATAGAGGGGACAGGGAGAGAGACAGACGGGACAGGGAGAGAGACAGACGGAGAGAGACAGACGGGACAGGGAGAGAGACAGACGGGACAGGGGTAGACAGAGGGGGACAGGGAGAGACAGGACGACAGACAGCTTGAATGTATCCACGCGTTTTGCGAAACGGCGACTTATTCATCTAAAAGCCTGGACGATTGGCAAAAAGACTTGTCTGTCGCCCTCTGTCGTTCCCTTGAATATTTTTCGTCTGCTGTGTGTGGCCCTTTCACTTGTGTTGGGTACGGAAAAGTCTCCCGTCCTTCCCGCCCTCTTGTTACAGTTTATGTAACACGCTAGTTCTAAGGGTTGCTGCCTCGGTAGCGAGAGGTTCAATCACTACAACGGGCACTCTCTCGCTGCAATCATTGAAACGGGTACCATTGTCAGTTCTGCAGTGCTTTTTTTTTTCAGATTGTGGTAGAACTCTGGCGGAATGGCCGTCACACGTGGCGCGGTTTAGGATTCCAGTGTTGACACTGAATGTGTTGTGCATGGTATCTGTGTGTACACACACACTTTATATACACAAACGTGCGCAGCGCGCATGCACTTTGTATGCTCACGCACACAGAGCACAATCACAAATGCATGCAACCCACCCACCATGCGTATGCTTAGAGAGGAAGACAGGAGAGAGAGAGGAGGGAGATAACAGGGGGGGGGGGGGGAAGGGGGGAGAGACGGGGATGATAGTCGAGAGAGAGATGAAGCGAGGGGGTGAGAGACAGGACGACAGAGGGGGGATAAGACAGACAGTGACGGGAGGGAAGGGGGGGGGGGGGGGACAGGCAGGACGAGAGAGGGGGAGTAAGAAAGTGACGGGAGGGTAGGGGGGGGGGGAGAGGAACAACAACAGGGAAGAGGGAGGAGAGAGACAGACTGAACAACAGGGGAGAGGGAGAGACAGACTGAACAACAGGGGGGGAGGGAAGAGGGAGAGACAGACTGAACAACAAGGGAGGGGGGAGAGGGAGAGACACAGACTGAACAACAGGGGAGGGGAGGAGACAGAGACTGAACAACAGGGGAGAGGGAGAGAGACAGACTGAACAAACAGGGAGGGGGAAGAGGGAGAGACAGACAGAACAACAAGGGAGGGGGAGAGGGGAGAGACAGACTGAACAACAGGGGAGGGGAGGGGGAGAGGGAGAGACAGACTGAACAACAAGGGAGGGGGAGAGGGAGAGACAGACTGAACAACAGGGGAGGGGAGAGAGAGAGAGACAGACTGAACAACAGGGGAGGGGAAGAGGGGGGAGACAGACTGAACAACAAGGGAGGGGGAGAGGGAGAGAGAGACAGACTGAAAAACAGGGGAGAGGGAGAGACAGACGACTGAACAACAAGGGAGGGGGAGAGGGAGAGAGACAGACTGACTGAACAACAGGGGAGAGGGAGAGGAGAGAGACAGATGAACAACAAGGGAGGGGGAGAGAGACAGACTGTAACACAGGGGAAGGGGAGAGGGGAGAGACAGACTGAACAACAGGGGAAGGGGAGAGGGAGAGAGACAGACTGAACAAAAGGGGAAGGGGAGAGAGAGAGAGACAGACTGAACTACAGGGGTGAGGGAGAGACAGAGACAGACTGAACAACAGGGGGGGGGGTGAGGGAGAGAGAGACACACTGAAGAACGGGGGGTGACGGAGAGACAGACTGAGAAAATGGGGTGAGGGAGAGAGGCAGAACTGACAACAAAAGCGGAGTGGAGGAGGGGAGGGGGGTGACAGAAAGATGACTGAACAACAGGGGAGGGGGTAAGGGAGACAGAGACTCTGAACAACAAGGGAGGGGATGAGGGAGAGAGAGACTGAACAACAGGGGAGGGGGGTAAGGGGTAAGGGGAGAGACTGACAGAACAACAGGGGAGGGGGTGAGAGGAGAGACAGACAGAACTGAACAACAGGGGAGGGGGTGAGGGAGAGACAGAGACTGAACAACAAGGGAGGGGATGAGGGAGAGAGAGAGACTGAACAACAGGGGAGGGGGGTGAGGGAGAGACAGACTGAACAACAGGGGAGGGGGGGTAAGGGGGAGACTGACAGAACAACAGGGGAGGGGGTGAGGGAGAGACAGACTGAACAACAGGGGAGGGGAGAGGGAGAGACAGACTGAACAACAGGGGAAAAGGGTGAGGGAGAGAGACAGACTGAACAACAGGGATGGGAGAGAGGAAATAGACAGACTGAACAACAGGGGAGGGAGAGTGAGCCTAAACAGGGGAGGGGGGGTGGGGAGAGAGACAGACTAAGCAACATGAGAGGGAGAGAGAGACCTGAACAAACAGGGGAGGGGGAGGGAGGGAGAGAGAAGACTGAACAACATGAGAGGGAGAGAGAGAGACTGACTGAAGAACAGGGGAGGGGAGAGAGGGAGAGACAGACTAAACAACAGGGGAGGAGGTGAGGGAGAGACAGACTGAACAAAACAGGGGAGAGTAAGAGACAGACTGACTGAACACAGGGAGAGGGAGAGGGAGAGACAGACTGAACAACAGAGGAAAGGGAGAGACAGACTGAACAAAACAAGGGAGGGGGGATGTCGGAGAGAGACCGACTGAACAACAGAGGAAAGGGAGAGAGAGACAGACAGACTGAACAACAAGGGAGGGGATGTCGGAGAGACCGACGACTGAACAACAGGGGAAGGGGGGGGGGGGGGGGGGGGGGGGGGAGAGAGGGAGAGACAGACTGAACAACAGAGGAGTGGGGAGAGCAAGAGACAGACTGAACAAGAGGAGAGGGGATGATGGAGAGACAGACTGAACAACAGGAGAGAGGGAGAGACAGAGAGACAGACTGAACAAACAGGGTAGGGGGAGGGAGGGACAGAGGAACAACAGGGGAGAGAGGGCAGAACAACAGGGGAGAGGGAGAGACTGAACAACAGGGGAGGGGGTGAGGGAGAGGGAGAGACAGAACGAACAATAGGGGAGAGAGGAGAGACAGACTGAACAACGGGGGAGGGGGGTGAGGGAGAGACAGACTGAACAACAGGGGAGGGGGTGAGGGGAGAGACAGACTGAACAACAGGGATGGTGGAGAGTTAAAGACAGACTGCAACAGGGGAGGGGCATAGTAAAAGACAGACTGAAACAACAGGGGAGGGGGTTGAGGGAGAGACAGGCTGAACAACAGGGGAGGGGGAGAGGGAGAGAGACAGGCTGAATAACAGGGGAGGGGGGAGAGAGGGAGAGACAGGGATGAACAACAGAGGTGGGGGAGAGAGAGACTGAACAACAGGGGAGGGGAGAGGTGAGGGGGGGGAGACAGACTGAACAACAGGGGAGAGTAAGAGACAGACTGAACAGCAGGGGAAGGGGAGAGAGAGAGACTGAACAACAGGGGAGGGGGAGAGAGACAAGACTGAGCAAGGGGGGGGGGGGGGGGGGGGGAGAGACAGACTGAACAAAAGGGGAGGGGGGGAGAGGGAGAGACAGACTGAACAACGCGTGGGAACAGGAGGGGACGGGAACAAGAGGGGGATGGGGCAGGGAGAGGTTAGGAGGAGACAGGAGGGATGATGGATGGGGGGGAGGGGGGGCTGGGAAGCGAGGATATGGGGGGGGGGGGGGGGTGTCGTAGTGGAATTCGACATTGACAAATGGAGGTCAACGCAGGACAATGCGGTAGCCATTTGCTCAAACCATGGGGTGGAAACCTCTGAATCTCCAACATGGAGATAGGGCGTTCCAGCTTCAATTTTGTTCTTCGACTGCTCTCTGTGTACTCTGTGTTCCGACGAATACACGTCAAGGCAAAAACAACCCACACGCTAGCTATTTCTTTTGTAACTAATCCCTCTTAATCTATAGAAATGGGCTTAAGCAGAAATAGTGTTTGGGGGTGTGCGACAGAAATAGGGCAAGGAATGGGGTGGTGGGGGGGGGGTGGCAGGAGTGGGGGAAAGCAGAAAGTTGTGTTGGGGGGGGGGGGGGGGGGGAGGGGGAAGGCAGAAATAGGGTGGGGGTCGGGGCTTCAGGAGAAGTACAAATAGGGTGGAAGGATGGATGCTGGGGGGGGGGGTGGCAGAAATAGAGCGGGGAGTGTGGTTTGGGGGCAGGGGAAGCAGAAGAAGGGTGGGGTTAGGAGCGGCCAGGGAGGGAGGTAAAAAAAGAGGCTGAGGAGTAGGGTTGGACGTGGGGGACCAGAGGCAGAAATAGAGGGGGGGGGGGGGGGGGGTGTTGGGGGCAGGGGCAGGGGCAATGTGGGAAGTCTTAATAGGGCGGGGAGTTGTAGCAAGGGAGGGCAGAAAGAAATAGAGCGAGGGGGGTTGAGGGCGACAGAGGGGATGGGAACCAGTAGGGCAGGCAGAAATAGGGAGGGGAGGGGAGGGGAGGGGAGCGTCAGGAGGGCGTGGAGCGGCGCAGTGGGGGTTGGGGGCAAGGGTGACAGAAAAGTTGGAGTAGGGGGGGTGGCAGAAATTGGGTGGGGAGACTGGGGTGGGTGCATGGAGACTGGGGTGGGGAGCAGGGAGACTGGGGTGAGGAGAAGGGAGACTGGGGTGGGGAGCGGGGAATGCCGCTGGGGAGGCAGAAACAGGGCGGTGAGTGGGGGGGTGGTGGTGGTTGGGGGGAGGGGGCGCGAAGGGGAAGGCAGAATTAGGAAGGGGAGTGGGGCGGTGTTGGGGCAAGTGGCGTAGGAGGCACTAAGTAGGGCGGGGAGTGAGGGTGGAGGGAAAAAATGGGGGGGGGGGGGGGGGGGATAGGGCAGGGAGTGGAGTTGAGGGCGAGGTTGAGGCGGGGATGGTGGGGTTGAGGCGGGGATGGTGGGGGGGGAGACAGAAATAGGGAGGATTGTAGGTTTGGGGGCAGAGTAGACAGAAATAGGGATGGAAGCAAGGCGTGGGTGGTGGTGGGGTGCAGCAGGGGAGGCAGAAATAGGGAAGACGACAACGACGGCGGTGGAGAGGGGTGGGGCAGAGGAGGAAAAGAGAGAGGACAACACAGACCTCCCCAATCACCATCAAGTCAATCCATCATGTCATGACATTGTATCATTACCTTGCCCAGCAAAACTCGTACATCAACATATCTAATCTGAGGGGGGTTCTAAAAAGTATACATGATAAACTGGTAGCCCTTTCATACAGTCTGACCGGGTGATAAAGACGGTTTCACCTTCAACACGCCTTTTACCCCCAGACTCTGTATGAAATTTTTTTGTTCTGAAAAGCACTTAAAATGTTTCGTTATAAAATGCAAAGTCGTCAATGAACATCGTACAGGCTCGATCAGCCATCGTTTCCAAGTTCTTCCCTCTGATATAAAAAACAATACCGTTGCATAGAAGTGCAGATCAAACCCCTTTGAAAAAAAGCGGTATGGTGATCCGTACTTCAAAGAGATCTCTTCCCTTCCCTCCCACCCCTCCATCTCATCCCCTAATCAGTTTCTTCAAGAGGGGCGAGATAGGTTACTTACTATCTACTCCTTTCTGCTATTAATTAAAATTGCTTAGCCGCTGAGCCAGCTTGAATGAGCGCCCTCTTGCGGAGAGAGACGGCCACCACGTCCATCCGCCAACAGTCCCCATGAACTGACCGGACACTTCGTGACTTTGACGGTCATTTCCCCGCGAGCGTGGACGAGGACGGGGGTCGAAACTGACGTTGCCCAAGGAACAGGGCATGAAGGGCCCTTCGATTTACAAAAAAAAAAAAATGTAATTTTCTATGACCAATTCGGATGACAAGCGTCGAGGTTTTACGCTTCATTTTGTAATAACAGTTAGGGCGGAGAGATGCAGAAACTGCGGTGTTATTCGAGAATCATGCTACTGTGCAACAGCTGGTCTGTTACGTTAAACGCCATAAACATGCGACTCACTGAGCTCGTTTGTTTTCTTTTGTCCGAATTGTTAAATATTCTGGTCTGACCTACCTACATTTATCGAAAGAAAAAGTCGGAAAAGAGCGGCAAGGTCGGGGAGGGGGGGGGGGGGGGGGGGGGGGGGGGGGGGGGGGGGGGGGGGGGGGATACCTTTTGTTCGAAATAAACGGGAAGAAACCATCAATTTATGAATTGTGGCGAGAAGGGAGAGATCGGGGTATGTAAGGCGATACCTATTGGTGGGTTCTCCATGTAACGCCAATACAGACAGAGTTCAGAGATAAAAATGGTCGGTCCGGATTCCAATATACGATCAAAAAGACTACAGACTTGCAAATACTGGGAGGAAAGAACCTCCAGGACTTGCCAAGACGGGGACAAAGGGGCATCGGTTATGCTAAATGCGCGTACGAAAGGCCCAATGGATACAAATACAGGGACAAAAAAGAACACCCCAGGGACACAAATACATGAAAAAAAAGCACATGAAAAAAGCACTCACTCCCAAGTACGCAAGTAAGAGGACTCACTGACTCTCCCAGGTAGTATACACAGGAATGAAAAGACCACGATGACACACATACAGAGGCATAGGAACCCTGATATGCAAGTACATGGACAAGAGGACCCCCACGTAGGCAACTAAAGGGGAAAAACGAGAAACTCACTGTGTGCAAATACAGGGGCAATAGGACCCAAAAGTCTGTACATATGGGATGAGAAAACACGGGGGAGGAAGGGAGCGCAAATCCGTGAAAAACGGACCCCCAGGATACCGGAAAAAAAAAAAAAACCTCGGGGAACCGGAAAAAAAAAGGAAAAAAAAAAAAAAAAAAGACCTATGGCTACCGGGAAAAAGGGCCTCAGGGTACAGTGGGGAAAGAACCCTCAGGGTATAGGCGAGAAAAAGACCTCAGGGTACAGGGGAGAAAAGGGACCTCAAGGGTACAGGGGGAAAAGGGACCCCAAGGTACCAGGGGGAAAAAGGACCTCAGGGTACCGGGGGGGGAAAAAGGACCTCAGGGTACCGGGGAAAAGGACCTCAGGGTACCAGGGGGGAAAAGGACCTCAGGGTACCGGGAAAAGGACCTCAGGGTACCAGGGGGAAAAAGGACCTCAGGGTACCGGGGGAAAAGGACCTCAGGGTACCGGGAAAAGGACCTCAGGGTACCGGGGAAAAAGGACCTCAGGGTACCAGGGGGAAAAGGACCTCAGGGTACCGGGGGAAAAAGGACCTCAGGGTACCGGGAAAAAAGGACCTCAGGGTACCGGGAAAAGGACCTCAGGGTACCAGGGGGAAAAAAGGACCTCAGGGTACCGGGGGAAAAGGACCTCAGGGTACCGGGAAAAGGACCTCAGGGTACCGGGGAAAAGGACCTCAGGGCACCGGGGGAAACAAGGGCCTCAGGGTACCAGGGGGGAAAAGGACCTCAGGGTACCGGTAGGAAAAGGACCTCAGGGTACTGGAAAAAAGGACCTCAGGGTACCGGGGAAAAAAAGGACCTCAGGGTATCGGGGAAAAAAAGACCTCAGGGTACAGGGGAAAAGGGACCTCAGGGTACAGGGGAAAAAAAAAACGACCCCAGGGTACCGGGGAAAAAAAACAAGGACCCCAGGGTACCGGGAAAAAGGGACCTCAGGGTACCGGAAAAAGGAACCCAGTGTACAAAGCAAAAAGGGACCTCAGGGTACCGGGAAAAAGGACTCCAGGGTACCGGTAGGAAAAAGGACCCCAGAGTACCAGGAAAAAGGACCCCAGGGTACAGGGGAAAAAAGGTTCTCAGAGTACCGGTAGGAAAAGCAGCTCAGGGAACCGGGGAAAAAAAAAGGACCCTCAGGGTATTGGGGGAAAAGGACCTAGGGTACCGAGGAAAAAGGACCTAGGGTACCGAGGGAAAAGGGGACCTCAGGGTACCGGGGGAAAAAAGGACCTCAGGGTATTGGGGGTTAAAAAGCACCTCAGGATGCCGGGTAAAGGACCTCAGGGTACTAAAAGCAGGAACAAAAAGAATCTTGATGTCCCGATGTAGGTATAGCATAATATGACCCCAGCAAGCCCGAGATCCCGTTATTCCATGCCTAGATCAAAAAACAAGGACATAATTATACACTCTCCAAAATTGAGATGCACAGTAGCAATGGCCCCCAGATATACAAATAAGGGGATCAAAAAAGAGACCCTAGGAATGCAGAATAGGGTGGAAAGACCCTCCAATACGCGCGAATACGTCGTCTTAAAAAACTGCCAAAACATGAAATACATGAAGACCCTCACCCCTCCCCGATATGCAAATAACACAGTAAAGACATGCAAATAAACGGTCACAAACATCCCCCGATATGGCATGGTCACAAACACGCAGACATGCAAACACAAAAAAAACACCCTCGGACATGCAAATACATGGTCATAAATACCCCCCCCCCCCCCCCCGACTTGCAAACACGTGGTCATAAACACCCTAGACATGCAAACACCGTAGTCATAAACACCCTAGACATGTACACACGTGGTCATAAACACCCTAGACATGTAAACACGTGGTCATAACACCGAGACATGTAAACACGTGGTCATAAACACTCAGGGTATACAACAGTGTTGTCACGTCATGTGGGGGCGAGGGAAGAGGGGCAGGGTGGTGGCGGGGAAGAGGGGAAGTGTGGGGCAAGGGGTATAATCAGGCAGATTTTTTTTTTTTTTTTTTTTTAACTTTTCGCGAGAATGAAACTCAAAACAGGGGAGGGTGGAGGGAAGACGGGGTTGGGTGTGGGAGAGAGAGGATGACGATGGACAGGCCTTCAGGGTCACAGTACCTGGTCAGTTTTAGGCGTCGTCTAGTTACCCTCATGCATGATGGCACCCTCCCTCCCCCCCCTCTCCACGCCCCATCCCCTAGCCCTGTCCCCTCTCCTCATTCCCACCATCCGGATCCAACGAAGGAGACCCGCGTGATGGACGAGACCTTCCGTAGACAAAGTGAACAAACTCTTCTGAACGGTCTTTCTCAAGCAGAATCTCCCTAGCCCTCTCTCTCCGCCCCTCCCACTTTTTGCCCTCTCTCTCCGTCCCTCCCACTTTTTGCCCTCTCTCTCCGCCCCCTTCCCACTTTTTGCCCTCTCTCTCCGCCCCTCCCACTTTTTGCCCTCTCTCTCCGTCCCTCCCACTTTTTGCCTCTCTCTCTCCGCCCCTCCCCCTTTTTGCCCTCTCTCTTCCCGCCCCTCCCAGTTTTTTGTTTCTCCCATGATAAGCACCATATATTTGATGTGTTAAATTAAACAAACAAACAAAAAAAAAAAAGTGCAAACACGGAAACTACATCAATTTGCATTGTGTTGTCTTGTTTGCTGTGTAACTCTTTTACGATACTGAAGAGCCAGTGGCTCCTGCCATTCACGAAAGAAGATAAATAAAAACATTTAGCAAGGGGAAAAAAACGAATTTAGAAACCACACAGTTTTACAATTGATATCATTATGCAATCGAGATATAAGACTAAACAGACATATTACCACGTTTACGAAAGAAATATTTGAAAAAGAAAACCACTTTAATTATCTTCCAGGTCCTTCACACAGTTCTCTGCGCCCCCAGAAGAGTGAGCTCCGTGGACGCAAAGAAAGCACAACTATCACAGATGGTAGGGTAGGCTGGAAATCAGGACGGAAGTGACGTGAGCCAAACGTACGAATCTGATGGTAACCAAGTGTGCATAAAAAAAAAAAAAATTCATTCTGTCCTATTTCATGATCCGCTTCATGAATTCTAAAACAGCTACAAAACCAGTCCTAAAAGAGAAAAGTGAGCATTGTGTGACATTTAAAAAAATAAAATGTTCGTTTTGTTTTTTCACTGAGAGGACAGACGGAAGTGGAATGACGTCAAAACATGGCGGTGGCGGATCGATAAGGCAGGAAAGATTTGTAGGCTCTCTGTCGTCTACGAAGCTCCTCTTTTTAGACACTGGTACTCCTCCACAGTGTACTGGTGGCGACTCTTGGACTGCAACACACAACACGACGGCTGTAGCTTCAGGCCACAGGGGCGGATCACCAACTATACGATAAGGGGGGGGCGGGGGAGGACTGATAGCGTGTGAATGTGGGTGTGGTGGAATGAGAGTGTGGTGTTTTGTGTGTGTGTGTGTGGGGGGGGGGGGAGGGGGGGATGTGTGTGTTGGGGGGAGGGGGGGACGGGGTAATTGATAGCGTGTGAATGTGGGTTTGGTGGAGTGAGAATGTGGGTGTGTGTTTTTTTGGGGGGGAGGTAACTGATAGCGTGTGAATGTGGGTGTGGTGGGGGGTGAGGGTGTGTTGTGTGTGTGTGTGCGTGGGGGGGGGGGGGGTGAAGGTGGGGGAGGAGCTATAGATGTGTAGTAGTAGTCGGTGAATGTACGTATAGGGTGTGTGTGTGTGTGTGTGTGTGTGTGTGTGTGTGTTCTGCGAACTGGAGTGTGTGGGGGAAGGAATGTACGTGCTTCCGTATTCATGTGTGTGTGTGCGTGTGTGTGTGTGTGTGTGTGTGTGTGTGTGTGTGTGTGTGTGTATGTGTGTGTGTGTGTGTGTGTGTGTGTGTGTGTGTGTGTGTGTGTGTGTGTGTGTGTGTGTGCGTGTGTGTGTGGTTAGTTGTGTTGTGAAAGGGGGGGGGGGGGGGGGGGGGGGAGGGGCGTATTTTAGGTGAGGATGGGAGGGTATGGGAGTGGGTGAGGATGGCGGTAGGGGATACATGTTTGGGGTGGGGGAGAGAGACTTGGGGGATGGAAATGGAAGGGCGGATATGAGGTGTGTTGGGGGGGGGGGGGGGCGTTAAGGGGTGGAGAATGTGGTATGGGCGTGTTAGGGATGTGGGTACTGTCTTGGGGATTTGAAGTGTGGATAGGGTGTGTTGTGATGGAGGGTAGGTGTAGTGTGTTGGGGGATGTGCGTACTGTCTTGGGGATTTGAAGTGTGGATAGGGCGTGTTGTGATGGAGGGTAGGTGTAGTGTGTTGGGGGATGTGCGCACTGTCTTGGGGATTTGAAGTGTGGATAGGGTGTGTTGTGTGATGGAGGGTAGGTGTAGTGTGTTGGGGGATGTGCGCACTGTCTTGGGGATTTGAAGTGTGGATAGGGCGTGTTGTGATGGAGGGTAGGTGTAGTGTGTTGGGGGATGTGCGTAGTCTTGGGGATTTTGAAGTGTGGATAGGGTGTGTTTGTGATGGAGGGTAGGTGTAGTGTGTTGGGGGATGTGCGTACTGTCTTGGGGATTTGAGTGTGGATAGGGTGTGTTGTGATGGAGGGTAGGTGTAGTGTGTTGGGGGATGTGCGTAGTCTTGGGGATTTGAAGTGTGGATAGGGGTGTGTTGTGATGGAGGGTAGGTGTAGTGTGTTGGGGGATGTGCGTAGTCTTGGGATTTGAAGTGTGGATAGGGGTGTGTTGTGATGGAGGGTAGGTGTAGTGTGTTGGGGGATGTGCGTACTGTCTTGGGCACTTGAGTGTGGATAGGGTGTGTTGGGATGGAGGGTAGGTGTAGTGTGTTAGGGGTGTGGGTACTATCTTGGGGATTTGAAGTGTGGATAGGGTGTGTGTTGTGATGGAGGGTAGGTGTAGTGTGTTGGGGGATGTGCGCACTGTCTTGGGGATTTGAAGTGTGGATAGGGTGTTGTGATGATGGAGGGTAGGTGTAGTGTGTTGGGGGGATGTGCGCACTGTCTTGGGGATTTGAAGTGTGGATAGGGTGTGTTGTGTGATGGAGGGTAGGTGTAGTGTGTTGGGGGATGTGCGCACTGTCTTGGGGATTTGAAGTGTGGATAGGGTGTGTTGTGATGGAGGGTAGGTGTAGTGTGTTGGGGGATGTGCGCACTGTCTTGGGGATTTGAAGTGTGGATAGGGTGTGTTGTGATGGAGGGTAGGTGTAGTGTGTTGGGGGATGTGCGCACTGTCTTGGGGATTTGAAGTGTGGATAGGGTGTGTTGTGATGGAGTGTAGGTGTAGTGTGTTGGGGGATGTGCGCACTGTCTTGGGGATTTGAAGTGTGGATAGGGTGTGTTTGTGATGGAGGGTAGGTGTAGTGTGTTGGGGGATGTGCGCACTGTCTTGGGGATTTGAAGTGTGGATAGGGTGTGTTGTGATGGAGGGTAGGTGTAGTGTGTTGGGGGATGTGCGTAGTCTTGGGGATTTGAAGTGTGGATAGGGTGTGTTGTGATGGAGGGTAGGTGTGTGGGGGATGTGCGTACTGTCTTGGGGATTTGAAGTGTGGATAGGGCGTGTTGGGATGGAGGGTAGGTGTGGTGTGCTGGGGGTGCGGGTATGGTATGTCGGAAAGTGGGGGTATAAAGGGGCACCGTTTTGTAGGTGGGGAGGGGGGGGGAGCTGCGACGGGGTTATGGTGAGTGAGAGAGAGAGAGAGAGTGTGTGTGTGTGTGTGATGTAGTTTCTTGTAGTGTGTGCCTGTGTCGTAGTAGTATAGTAGTAGTTGTGTGTGTGTGTGTGTGTGTGTGTGTGTGTGTGTGTGTGTGTGTGTGTAATGTAATGTAATGTAATGTAAAGGGATTTTATAGAGCGCTTTACCTCGTGAGAGCCCACAGCGCATATTACAGAAAAGCATGATAAAATTGTAATTCTAATGCAAAGCACGCGCACCCCCCCCCCCCCCCCCCCCCCACACACACACACACACACACACACACCGGGAAAAAAAAAAAAAAAAAAAAAAACGCACAGACAGACAGACAGACGAGCGCGAAACACGCGCACAGTGGTAAGTGGATATCATTAATCAGTCCGTGGGAAAAGATGTGTCTTTAGGGAGGTTTTAAAAGTCTCTAAAGAGTCCATGTTACGCAGAGAAGAAGGAGACTATTCCATAGAGCAGGTGCCTGGTAAGAGAAAGATCGTTGGCCTGAAGTTTTCAGGCGAGCGGAGGGAAGCCGAAGCAGACGAGAATCGGTGGATGAGCGTAAGTTGCGAGACGGAACATAGAGATGGAGGAGGTCAGAGAGGTAGGAGGGAGCCAGATTATTCAGTGATTTGAAAACCAGGAGGAGAACTTTAAAGTCAATGCGAGATTGAACTGGAAGCCAGTGTAAGGATGACAGAATTGGTGATATGTGATCAGATCTAGAGGAGCGGGAGATCAGACGGGCGGCATTGTTCTGAACTTTTTGAAGTTTAGAGATGAGTGTTAAGGGACAACCGCAAGGAGGAGTTACAATAGTCAAGCCGAGACAGGACAAAAGCACAGATTAGAGTCTTCAGGGCATTTTGAGTGAGGAAGCGGCGAACTGAGCTAATTCTACGAAGTTCAAGGTAGCAGGACTTGCACACATTAGAGATATGTTGTTTGAAAGAGAGAGAGTTTGGTCGAGTGTAACGCCGAGGTTACGAACAGACACTGATAGCTTTATCTCGTTTCCATCAACATTTATGGAACTAGGGAGAGAATGAGTTCTAATAGTGTGTTTTGAAGCAATGAGGATTATTTCAGTTTTTTCTGCGTTAAGTTGTAGTTTGTTATTGTGCATCCATGATTTAACATCGGTAATGCATGCTTGAGAGAGAGGATTATTTCATGAAGCTGACTGAGATGGGCAGAGATATACAGCTGGTTGTCATCTGAAAAGCTATGGTGAAGGAGAGAGTGTTGGCTGATAATGGCTGAGAGAGGGCTGGGTGTATAGCAAACAAAAACCGGTCCCAGGACAGATCCCTGAGGGACACCAAACTGAAGTGCTCTTGGTGGGGACTTAACACCTTTCACTGAAACAGTTTGCGTGCGATCAGAGAGATATGAAGAGAACCAGGAAAGGACAGAACCAGAAAGACCAAAAGAAGTGTTGAGTCTTGAGATAAGAATGGAGTGATCTATTGTATCAAAGGCAGCAGACAAATCTAGGAGAGAGAGAAGAGAAACTTTGTTTCCATCAACAGCTGTGAGGAGATCGTTTGCTATCTTGAGAAGCGCTGTCTCGGTGCTATGGCCAGCCCGGTAGGCCGACTGGTTTGAGTACAAGAGATTGTTTACAGAGAGATGTTCAGACAGTTGGGCGAGAACAACTTTTTCAATCAGTTTGGAAGTGTGTGTGTGTGTGTGTGTGTGTGTGTGTGTGTGTGTGTGTGTGAGACAGAGAGAGAGAGAGAGAGAGACAGAGAGAGAGAGAGAATTTATCTTTTTCTCCGATACGTTTTTATGCTCTGTGTATCCTACTAAGCTCCCCCTGGTAATCAGTAGGGGTGGTATGTAACTTCATGAGTTTGTCTTCATTCTGAGAGAGAAAAAAAGAGATAGTGTGGGGAGAGAGAAGGATGTGTGTGTGTGTGTGTGTGTGTGTGTGTGGGGTGTTATAAAGCGACAAAGACCATGTCAAAGGTTTTCCTGCCTACGCAGCATCACAGCTTTAAGACACGGGGCTAGAAATAAACCGGTCATGAAGACATGTCGGCCCCTCGCACTGATTTCACAGACACACACACACACACACACACACACACACACACACACACACACACACGCACGCGAGAGAGAGAGAGAGAGAGAGAGAGAGAGAGAGAGAGAGAGAGAGAGAGAGAGACGGACAGACACACAGAGAGAAGACAGAGAGAGAAGAAGGTATGCCAGACCTTTTTCGATTCCTTGGGAAACCTGGCACTGTTGACGGGCCCAGCACTGCTAGCTCGCTTTTGTTGAAGAGGCTTGGCTACGTTTGCTGTGTCTGGGAGAGAGAAGGGAGGGAACCATGTTCGTCAGCACCCCAGTGGAAGACCCAACAATACATCACAGAGGAGAACAGGGAGAGGCAGGGGAAGAATCAAGAGCGAAAAAGCAAGAGAAACGAAAAAGAAAAACTACAAGAAATAAGACGGAAAAGGAGGAGGAGGAGAAAAAAAAAGAAGAGAGGAGGAGGAGAAGATTGAGAATGTGCAGAAGCAGATCCAGACAGAACGAAGAGCGAGAGGAGAAAGAGAAGGAGGAGGAGAAGATTGAGAATGTGCAGAAGCAGATCCAGACAGAACGAAGAGCGAGAGGAGAGAAAGAGAAGGAGGAGGAGAAGACACGGCCAGGGAAGGAAAGGAGAAGAAGTATTGACAAAGAGGAGGAGAAAAAAAAGTGCACAATTGGAAGACATAACAGAAGGAAAGAAAGGAACAAGTAGGAGAAAGAGAAAAATATATATAAACAAAAAGATACAGCAGAAAGCAGGCGGGGTGGAGGAGGGGGGGGGGGGGGGGGGGGGAGAAACGGAAAGAAACGGAAAGAGGATTTGAAAGAAAGAAAGGATGAAAATGCGTCGACACAAGAACACATGAGGTGCAAGAGAAGGAGACAGGAAAGGAGGGAGGAGGAGGAGGAGGAGAACACAACAACAAGGCAAGGCAGATGGGTGAACAACTATAGGAGATGGGGAGAGAGTCGAAGGAACAGGGAGAGGAGTAGGAGGAGCAGAGTACATGGCACAAAGGGCAACCAAAGAGGAGGAAGGAAAGAGGAGGAGGAGGAAGCACACAAGAGGGGGGGGGGGGGAGGCAAGACATGGCAGAAGAGGAAGAAACAATACTTAAGAGATGGGGAAGGCGGAGGAGAGGGGGAAGAAGGTGAAGAAGCAGACGAAGGAGAAAAAAAGAGATGTGTTGAAACAGGAGGAGAGAGGAAAAGGGAGGAGGAAGAAAGCAAAGGAGAAAGAAAAGCTGAAAGTCAAGGATGATGAAGACGCAAATAAAGGAGAAGATGGAATGGGAGGAGAAAAAAGAGGGGTGGGGGAGGAGCTGGACCAGACTCACTAGGAGGGATTCAATTTAACTGACAGCCCAGCCGACCGCTATGGGCACAGCAGGATGAGAGCCGAGAGGAGGAGAATGGGGAAAGCAGGAAAAGAAAGAAAAGGGAGAGGGCGCAGAAGCCCGGGAGGCAAGGACAGGAGAAGGAAGCCAGAAAAGGCGAAAGGGGAGAAGGAAGAAGAAGGGCACGAAGGTGTCTGAAGCAGTAGGGGAAGCAGTAGCAGGAAGAGGAAGTGCAGGAGAAGAGGGGAAGCAGCAGGAAGAGGAAGTGCAGGAGAAGAAGGGGAAGCAGTAGCAGGAAGAGGAAGTACAGGAGAAGAAGAGGGGAAGCAGTAGCAGGAAGAGGAAGTGCAGGAGAAGAAGGGGAAAGCAGTAGCAGGAAGAGGAAGAGAAGAAGAAGGGGAAGCAGTAGCAGGAAGAGGACGTGAAGAAGGGGAAGCAGTAGCAGGAAGAGGAAGAGAAGAAGGGGAAGCAGTAGCAGGAAGAGGAAGAGAAGGGGAAGCAGTAGCAGGAAGAGGAAGAGAAGAAGGGGAAGAGGCAGGAAAAAGGGCGACGAGTTAAGGGGGGAGAGGGGGGTGGGTGGGTGTAGAGGCAGGCGACATGGAATGGAGAGAATTCCAGAGCAAGGACTGGAGGCAAAG
>JADBJO010020880.1:2500-5000 GCA_016801955.1 Conus betulinus | reverse complement strand
CATTCTCTATGTCTGTAGCATTTTACACGTAACATCCGTGCATTTTCCATGTCTGTAGCATTAACACGTAACATCCGTGCATTCTCTATGTCTGTAGCATTAACACGTAACATCCGTGCATTTACCATGTCTGTAGCATTAACAGTAACATCCGTGCATTTTCCATGTCTGTAGCATTAACACGTAACATCCGTGCATTTTCCATGTCTGTAGCATTAACACGTAACATCCGTGCATTCTTGATGTACCCGCTTGGTTGAATAGACGTACCACTGAGTGAATACCACTGACATGAAAATTCAGGGTTTATTTCAAAACACGTTATGATATAGCGCTTGCTCTATAGGGAACATAATATTATGCTTTGGAACAATCGCATCATAAATATTTGAGCATAAACATAACATGAACATTTTGAGGCACATGCTTAAACTCTCAGTCTGACTTTAAGTTGAAGACAAATCGCAACATGACTAACTATGCATGCAAAAGCGTAAAATGATTTTCTAGTCAGCACATAAACCTATAAGCATTCACCTATCTAAGTTAATCGTCGTCTGTGAATTTAAAGAGTAAAAGAAATGGAGAAAAAATGAAAGTTGATAACTAAAAAAACAAGACGAGGATGCCAACTAAAAAAACGTGTATGTAGAAAGAAAAAAAAGTGGTTAAGTAAATGAAGATTAAAAGATATGATGAAAGAAAAAAATAGCGCATCAAGAAAAACAAACAAAACAAAGAAAAAAACGAATGAAAAGGCGAAATTAGAAGGAACGAAAGAAAGGAATAGAAAAATGGGAAAAAAAAAAGGAACGAAGAGGCAAAGAAGGAAGCACGGGAACTAAATTTAAAAAAAAAAAAAAAAAAACAGGTAAATAAGAACCTACCTCGGACGAAAGCGACTCCACTAGACTCACCGTAAGCAGCTAATCCTACTCAATACTAAAACCACGAACTTGCTCATAAACCAACCTAAACATGGCGTTCAGTTCAACGAAATAGCGACGAGGAAATCCTGAAGCAACCGGGCAAGAAGCAGAATTCGCACACTTGAAATCTTCCCTCAGTAACAATAACGACAACTCATCGAACACCGATGTTCAAAAACAATCCAGAACTATTTCGACAACTAATGCCATTTGGACTTGACCTGTTGTTATAGCTGTCTGTTTATGGATTTTGGAAATGAAGACAACGAAGCGATACGCATGTTCATGGTGGTTTCAATAAAGCAGATGTGAATGTCTCGATGTTTCAATGAAGTAGATGTGAATGTCTTGATACTGATCATCGGAGCAGCGGAGGTTTGGGTGGTACATGGAAGGAGGTACAGGGGGATACAGGGGGGGGGGGGGGGGGGGGGGGTGGAGGGATATAAGAGGGACAGGGCAGCAAAAACAGTGTTTGATATAATGAAATTTGAAAAAAAATAAATCGATTTAATCCCATCATGCCAACAGTGACGTATGCTGCTTTTGTTTTGTCGTAGCTGTTTTGGACGATCTAACGGTCATCTTTAAAAGGGACGTGTGTGTGTTTGTGAATGTGTGTATGTGTGTATGTGTGTGTGTGTGTGTGCGCGCGCGCGCGCGCGTGCGAGTGTGCGGGTCAGCGAGTTTTGCCTCTACTATACTCTTTGCACGTACAGTAAACTTAACCTATGATCCCCCTCCTCCTTCCCATCTAAGAGAGAGAGAGAGAGAGAGAGAGAGAGAGAGAGAGAGAGAGAGAGAGAGAGAGACGAGAGAGACGGCAGTTAGGTGTGTTTTTTGCTTGTTTATATATGTGTTGACCAAGTCCTCCTGAAGTGAATCGAAAGCCACACGTGGTCATTTTGCAATGAAGTGATGTTAAGTCAGATGACATCAGAGAGAGACACAAGCAAACAGACAGACACAAATGACGGGAATATCCACGCTCGTTTCTTCCATCCATGTTACACAAGTCGTTCAAAAACGCCGTGTTATAAAACGTTTGCAATTGTACTGTATTACATTCTTTTGAACTGCATTATAAATCGTATTGCTTGGTTTGTATTGCAGTACGCTGCACTGTAGTCTAAGTTACGTGATTCAAATTGAATATCTTATGGTTTGTGTTGCGCTGTACTGTGAATATCAAACTGAATTGTATTGTTTTGGATTGCATTGTATTGTATGGCAAAACTTCAACGTCACAAAAGATTTCCACGGACGAAGCCCTCGGATTTCTTTCCCGAAGAAATATGCTTCGCCACAGTCTAGCGCCACCCATTTTTCTTTTTTTTCCGTTTTCTTTTCTGTCTTTCTGTCTTTTTTTTTTCATCACTTAGCTAAAGTGGATTTTCCTAAAACACATTTTGCAACTTATTTCTTCCCGTTTGCCGTGAATTCTTTTACGTGCGCGAAAAGCGCGCGCTGCTTTCGGTTTTTTTTTTTTTTCTTTTTCCCCTTTCTTTTTGCCCCATCTGAAAGACGAGTACTCGTATCACCACTTAACGGTTCAGACAAAAGGGAGAGGA
>JADBJO010020879.1:0-15000 GCA_016801955.1 Conus betulinus | reverse complement strand
GAGGAGGGGGAGGGAGAGACAGATGGACAGACAGTCAGACAGAAAAACAGATTAAAGTAAATACTATTCGTTTTTGAAGGTAATAAATGTGCTAGCTCGCACATATAAGGGAAGTTAGTGTAATCATTTTCCACATAATCATTGTAAATTTGTTTCTTCTATTTCGTGTTCATGAACCTCTTATTGTGTGTACGTATGTGAAAACATGGTTGTAGCATACTCATTGACCATAATCATAATACTGAATTCACTAGAAGTTAATAAACGTGTTATCATGTACACATCCGTCTGTGGTCACTTCAAAGATTCTACAACCAATTCCACCAGACCGACCCCTAACACCTATCTGTATTAGAACCTGATTGGCTGTTTGCGACTTCGTCATGAATGTGAGGCTTCTTAGAGGATGTATCTTCCCATGTGCACATTGTAGTTGTCCACAAAAAAAGCCAGTTCATGGATTTGTACCATGATTGTGTGCAACGCGCCTGTTCTGAAAAACACCTCATGAAATACACACAGTGTCTAATGGGACGTTAACGTAACGTCCGCTTCTTTTTGCGTTCTGTCTTCATCTTCTGCCCCGTCCTTCTCTTGTTTGTTCTGTTTTTTGCTGTTGCTGCAGCCCTTGAAAGCGACTAGGACATTGTTGAAAGTGTGTCGATGTGACCAGGCAGATGTTTTTGTGTGCCCACGTCTCTCTCTCTCTCTCTCATCGACATTCACATAAAATAAACCTCCTGTTTGCAATGATTAATCTATACAAGTCTAGTTTAGCATATTCTGGAGGTTGGCTATGGAACCATATTCCTCAAGAACTAAAAAAACAATAAAACTTTTTTTTAAAATCCAGTCTAATTTTCAAAAATATCTGATAAATGTTTCAGATTTGATTGCGCTATACCTGAAAATGTGTTGAAAATTCTCAATTCAGATTTAATTTAACAAATATGTGATGTTCGAAGCTGACTCAATTCTACGCAAATTGCACTGATCATCCTATGCCATTAATGTGTTTTTTCAAAGGTTTTCGAAGAGTGTTTCTCCATGTCTGCTTCATTGTCTTTCTCTTCCTTTATCTTTGCCTATCTGTCGCCAGTCGGTCGGTCCGTCCGTCTCTCTCTCTCTCTCTCTCTCTCTCTCTCTCTCTCTCTCTCTCTCCATCTCCCCCCTCCCTTGCGCTGATCATTTTGTTGTTGTTCTTGTTGGTAGTGGTGGTGATGGTGTTGATTGGTTTCTTTTTCTTCTTTTGTCAAAGGTTCTCATGCAAGCAATTCTTGCATTTTTTCATGTGTTTGCTTGATTTGCTTTTTACTATATATCAATTTTTTTCTTGCCGAGAGGGCTGGAAGTAAAAACAAAAAAGCATTTATGCTTAGTCCACTACCCTTTTAAAATAAATTCGTTCGTTCGTTATCTCTGTTGTAACTGAATAAATGTCTCTGCCACCACCACAGTTCCTGTCACTGCACATGTAATCTTCTACTCTGTTTGTCTTCCAAGGGGCGTGCACACAAATGGATGACCCCGCCCTTATTACCCAGCTCTCCTGGTCTGTCCATGCATCCATAGCTTGTTGTTTAATAAAAAAATCATCAATTATCACATAAACAAGAGCCTAATGGCATGTTTTGTGGTTGTTCCAAGTTATCTTTAGTTTAAACTCGCACATCTATTTGAGATGAACAGCGAGCTAGTAAGAAACAGACGTATTGTTTACTGGTGTTTCTGAAGGGGAACCGGCCGGTTTACTCCCCTTTGACAAAAAATGTGCGTAAACAGCGTGGATACCTTCAAATTCTGAGAACTAGACGGTGCCAGATTCAATTCACTGATGCACTGACCAGTCTCCGGAAAACGAAGACATCCTGTTCACACTTCTACACAGGCGCTAGACGTCATCACGATGATTGTCACAGCACCTGTCTGTAATTTACTGTGGTGATGGTGTGGAAATTCACTGGTGTTTGAAGAGGCGAATATCCGCACAATTTGCAGATTAAAAACTTTCATTATTTTGTTTGTTTATGATCAATTGTCCCAGTGTGGCTGAGCAATTTGTGAGACAAAATGCAAAGTGGTACTTGTTTTGTAATACAGTATTCCTTGGTACTATGTACACGTCAAAAATATCTTAATAAACGTCAGTTAAACGTGTGACTAACACATGTCGTTTATTTGTGGACAAATAGGCTCCCTGGTATGGAGAACGGAATTTGTATTCCTGTCAATTATATCTGATTATGATTTTGTTTAGCTTTCCTGTTGGCACATGAGAGAGAGAGAGAGAGAGAGAGAGAGAGAGAGAGAGAGAGAGAGAGAGAGAGAGAGAGAGAGAGAGAGGGACAGAGGAGAGAAAGAGGGAGAGAGAGGGAGAGAGAGAGATAGAATAGAGAGACAGAATAGACAGACAGACAGACAGACAGACAGACAGACATAGCGACAGAGAAACAGAGAGAGGAATGAAATGAAATCTTTTATACAAAATTATTATCTACACATTATCTACAGTCATGTTTAACTTTGAATCATACGTTTAGTGTATTCATTGATGGCAATCATGGCAAATTAAATACTGTTCATTTTAGAAGGTAATACATTTGCTAGCTCGCACATATAAATAAGAGACAAGTTAAATGTAATCATTTACCATATAATCATTATAAATTTGTTTCCTACGTTTCTTGGACTTATAACTGTTATTGTGTATAAATATGTGAAAACATAGTTATAGCATACTCATTGACCATAATCATCATACTGAATTCATTAGAACATTATGAACGCGTTATCATGTACACATCTGTCTGTGATCACCTCAAAGATCCTACAACCAATTCCACCAGACCGACCCCTAACACCTTTCTATATTAGAACCTGATTGGCTGTTTGCGATTTCGTCATGAATGTGAGGCTTCTTAGGGGAAGTATCTTCCATGTGCACAGTGTAATTGTCCACAAAAAAAAAAAATCATGGATTTGTACCATGATTGTGTGCAACGCGCCTGTTCTGAAAAATAACCAGAGGATGATAACGCCTGATGATATGCACAGTATCTAATGGGACGTTACGTAACGTCTGCTTCTTTTTGCTTTTTGTCTTCATCTTCTTTCCCGTCGTCTTGTTTATTCAGTTTGTGCTGCTGCTGCAGCCCTTGAAAGTGACTGGGCATTGTGGAAAGTGTGTTGATGTTCCCAGGCAGATGTTTCTTTGTGCCCACGCCTCTCTCTGTGTGTTGCAACTGAATAAATGTCTCCACAATCAGCATCTCCTATCACTGCATACACGCGCGCTGCACACGTAATCTACCCTGTCTGTCTTCCAAGGGGCGTGCGCACATATGGCTGACCCAGCCCTTATTACCCAGCTCTCCTGGTCTGTCCATGCATCCATAGCTTGTTCTTTTTAATGAAAAAAATCATCAATTATGACATAAACAAGAGCCAAATGGCATGTTTTGTGGTTGTTCCAAGTTATCCTTAGTTTAAACTCGCACATCTATTTAAGATAAACAGCGAGCTAGTAAGAAACAGACGTATTGTTTACTGGTGTTTTCTGAAGGGGAACCGGCCGGTTTACTCCCCTTTGACAAAAAAAAATGTGCGTGAACAGCGTGGATACCTTCGAATTCTGAGAACTAGACAATGTCAGATTCAATTCACTGATACACTGTCCGGTTACCAGAAAATGAAGACAACCTGTTCACACTTCTACACAGGCGCTAGACGTCATCACGATGATTGTCACAGCACCTGTCTGTATTTCACTGTGGTGATGGTGTGGAAAATCACTGGTGTGTGAAGGAGCGAATTATCCGCACAATTCGCAGATAAAAACGGTCATTATTTTGTTTTGTTTATGATCAAATGTCCAATGTGCTGAGCAATTTGAAGAAAAAATGCATGTGGTACTTTTTTGTAATAAAGTATACATGGTACTATGTACACTTCAAAATATCTTAATAAACGTCAGCTAAAGGTGTTAGACCAACAAATGTCGTTTATTTGCGGACAAATAGACTCCCTTGGTATGGAGAACAGGATTTTGTTTTCCTGTCAGATATATCTAATTATGATTTGTTTTAGCTTTGCTGTTGGCACATGAGAGAGAGAAAGAGAGAGACAGAGAGAGAGAGAGAGAGAAAGAGAGAGAGAGAGAGAAGAAGAGAGAGAGAGAGAGAGAGAGAGAGGGACAGACAGACAGACAGACAGAGAACAGAGAGAGAGGAATGAAATGAAATCTTTTACACAAAAAGACCTTCGAAGACACATTATCTAGAGTCCTGTTTCAGCTTTGAATCATACGTTTAGTGTTTTCAATGACGGTTATCATGGCAAATCAAATACTATTCGTTTTAGAAGGTAATAAATTTGCTAGCTTGCACATGTAAGGCAAGTTAAGCGTAATCATTTACCACATAATCATTATAAATTTGTTTCCTCTATCTTCCGTATGCACAGTGTAGTTACCCAAAAAAGGCAAATCATGGATTTGTACCATGATTGTGTGCAACGCGCACATGTCCTGCAAAATAACCAGAGGATGATAACGCCTCATGATATGCTCAGTATCTAATGGGACGTTAACGTAACGTCTGCTTCTTTTTGCTTTCTGTCTTCATCTTCTTTCCTGTCCTTCTCTTGTTTGTTCTGTTTTTGCTGTTGCTGCAGCGCTTGAAAGCGACTGGGTCATTATGGAAAGTGTGTCGATTTGCCCAGGCAGATGTTTCTGTGTGCCCACGTCTCCGTCTCCCCCTCCCCCCTCCCCCCCATTGTAACTGAATAAATGTCTCTGCAATCAGCCAGTTCCTGTGACTGCATGCACGCGCGCACACACACACACACTTCTACCCTGTCTGTCTTCCAAGGGGCGAGCAAACATATGGCTGACCCCACCCTTATTACCTGTCTCTTCTGGTCTGTCTGTGCATCCATAGTTTATTCTTTCAATGCAAAAAAAATCATCAATTACCATATAAAAAAGAACCAAATGGCATGTTTTGGGGTTGTTCAAAGTTATCCTTATCTAAAAGTCGCACAACAATTTCACATAAACAGAAAGCTAGTAAAGAATAGACGTATTGGTCTCTGGTATTTCCAAAGGGGAGCTGGCCATTTTACTCCCCTTTGACAAAAAAAAATGTGCGTGAACAGCGTGGATAGCTTCGAATTCTGAGAACTAGACTATGTCAGATTCAATTCACTGATGCACTGTTCAGTCCCCAGAGAACGAAGACATCCTGTTCACACTTCTACACAGGCGCTAGACGTCATCACGATGATTGTCACAGCACCTGTCTGTATTTACTGTGGCGATGGTGTGGAAATTCTTTGGTGTGTGAAGGAGCGAATTAACCGCACAATTCGCAGATAAAAACGATCATTAGTTTGTTTGCTTATGATCAAATATCCAACGTTGCTGAGCAGTTTGAAGAAAAAATGCATGTGGTACTTGTTTTATAATAAAGTATACATGGTATTATGTATACTTCAAAATATCCAAATAAACGTCAGTTAAACGCGTTAGACTAACACATGTCCTTTATCTGTGGACAAACAGACTCCCTTGGTATGGAGAACAGGATTTTGTTTTTCCTGTCAATGACATCTTATTATGATTTTTGTTTAGCTTTGCTGTCAGCACGTGAGAGAGAGAGAGACAGAGAGAGAGACAGAGAGAGAGAGACAGAGACAGAGACAGAGAGAGACAGACAGACAGAGAACCAGAGAGAGGAATTAAATCTTTTATACAAAAAGACTTTCGAAGACACATCATCTAGAGTCCTGTTTCACCTTTGAATCACACGTTCAGTGTATTCATTGATGATAATCATGGCAAATCAAATACTATTCATTTTAGAAGGTAATAGATTTTCTAGCTCGCACATATAAGGCAAATTAATTGTAATCATTTACCACATAATCATTATAGATTTGTTTCTTCCATTTCGTGTTCATAAACCTGTTATTGTGTGTACATATGTGAAAACATGGTTATGGCACACTCATTGTCCATAATCATAATACTCAATTCCTTAGAAGTTAATGATCGTGTTATTATGTACACATTCATCTGTGGTCACTTCTTCGAAGATCCTACAACCAATTCCACCTGACCGACCCTTAACACTTATCTGTCTTAGAATCTGATTGGCTGTTTGCGACTTCATCATGAACGTGAGGCTTCCCTATGGGATGCATCTTCCATGTGTACAGTATAGTTGCCCCCAAAAAGCCAATTCATGGATTTGTACCATGAATTTTATGCAACTCGCCTGTTCTGCAAAATAACCAGAGGATGATAGCGGCTGATGATATGCTAAGTATCTAATGGGACGTTAACGTAACGTCTGCTTCTTTTTTCTTTCTGTCTTCATCTTCTTCCCCGTCCTTTCCTTGTTTGTTCTGTTTTTGCTGCTGCTGCTGCAGCCATTGAAAGCGACTAGGACATTGTTGAAAGTGTGTCGATGTGACCAGGCAGATGTTTTTGTGTGCCCACGTATCTCTCTCTCTCTCATCGACATTCACATAAAATAAACCTCCTCCTTTTGCAATGATTAATCTATACAAGTCTAGATTGGCATATTCCGGAGGTTGGCTATGGAACCATATTCCTCAAGAACTAAAAAATCAATCAAACTTTAAAAAATTCAAGTCTAATTTTCAAAAAATATCTGATGAATGTTTCAGATTTGACTGCACTATACCCGAAAATGTATTGAAAATTCTCAATTTAGATTTAATTTAACAATTATGTGATGCTCGAAGCTGACTCAATTCTACGCAAATTGCACTGATCATCCTATGCCATTAATGTGTTTTTTTAAAGGTTTTCGCGAGTGTTTCTCCATGTCTGCTTCATGTCTTTCTCTCTTCCTTTATCTCTGCCTATCTGTCGCCAGTCGGTTTGTCTGTCGGTCTCTCTCTCTCTCTCTCTCTCTCTCTCTCTCTCTCTCTCTCTCTCTGTCACACCATTCACCTGTCCCCCCCTCTTGCACTGATCATTTTGTTGTTGTTCGTGTTGGTAGTGGTGGTGTTTAATTGTTTCTTTTTTTCTTTCTTCTTTTGCCAAAGGTTTTCATGCAAGCAATTGTTGCATTTTTTTTTCATGAGTGTTTGTTTGATCTGCTTTTTACTATATATCAATTTTTGTTCTTGCTGAGAGGGTTGGATGTAAAAAAAACATTCATACTTAGTCCACTACCCTCTTAAGATAAAATTCGTTCGCTCGTTCTCTCTGTTGTAACTGAATAAATGTCTCCACCATCAGCAGCTCCTGTCTGCATACACGCGCGCTGCACAAACACACACACACACACACACACACACACACACACACACTCGTCTACCCTCTTTGTCTTCCAAAGGGCGTGTGTACATATGGCTGACCCCGCCCTTATTACCCAGCTCTCCTGGTCTGTCAACGGATGCATAGTTTGTTCTTTGTAATGAAAAAAAAATCATGAAATATCATGTAAACAAGAACCAAATGGCATGTTTTGCAGTTGTTCCAAGTTATCTTTTTGTTAAAAGTCGCACATCCATTTCACATAAACAGGTAGGAAACAGGAGTATTGTTTACTGGTGGTTTGAAGGGGAACCAGGCGTTTCACTCCTTTGACAAAAAATGTGTGTGAACAGCGTGGATACCTTCGAATTCTGAGAACTAGATCGTGCCAGATTCAATTCACTGATGCACTGACCAGTCTCCGGAAAACGAAGACATCCTGTTCACACTTCTACACAGGCGCTAGACGTCATCACGATGATTGTCACAACACCTGTCTGTATTTCACTGTGGTGGTGGTGTGGAAATCCACTGGTGTGTGAAGGAGCGAATTAACCGCACTATTCGCAGATAAAAACGTCATTAGTTTGTTTTGCTTATGATCGATCAAATGTCCAATGTGGCTGAACAATTTGAAGTAAAAATATTTGTGGTACCTGTTTTGTAGTAAGGTATACATGGTTCTATGTACACTTCAAAATATCTGAATAAACGTTAGTTAAACGTATTAGACTAAGATATGTCCTTTATTTGTGGACAAATAGACTCCCTTGGTATGGAGAACAGGATTTTGTCTTCCTGTCAATGATATCTAATTACGTTTTTTGTTAGCTTTGCTGCTGCTGGCACATGAGGGATAGGTAGAGAGAGAGAGAGAGAGAATGAGAGAGAGAGAGAGAGAGACAGACAGACAGACAGACAGACAGACAGACAGACAGACAGACAAGACAGACAAACAAACAGAGAAGCAGAGAGAGGAAACGAAATGAAATCTTTTACACAAAAAGACCTTTGAAGACACATTATCTAGAGTCCTGTTTCAGCTTTGAATCATATTAGTGTATTCGTCGACGATAATCATGGCAAATTAAACACTTTTCATTTTAGAAGGTAACAAATGTGCTAGCTCGCACATATAAGGGAAGTTAAGTGTAATCATTTTCCACATAATCATTGTAAATTTGTTTCCTCTATTTGGTGTTCATAAACCTGTTATTGTGTGTACACATTGTGAAAACATGGTTATAGCATACCCATTGACCATAAACATAACACTGAATTCATTAGAAGTTAATGAACGTGTTATCATGTACACATCTGTCTGTGTTCACTTCAAAGATTCTACAACCAATTCACCCTGACCGACCACTAACACCTATTTGTCTTAGAATCTGATTGGCTGTTTGCGACTTCGTCATGAATGTGAGGCTTCTTAGGGGATGCGTCTTTCATGTGTACAGTATAGTTACCCACAAAAAGCCAGTTCATTGATTTGTACCATGATTGTGTGCAACGCGCCTGTTCTGCAAAATAACCAGGGGATGATAACGCCTGATATATGCAAAGCATCTAATGAGACGTAAACGTAACGTCCACTTCTTTTTGCTTTCTGTTTTCATCTCCTACCCCTTCTTTTTCTTGTTTGTTCGGTTTGTGCAGCTGCAGCAGCCCTTGAAAATGACTGGGTCATTGTTGAAAGTGTGTCGATGGGCCCAGGTAGATTTTTTTGTGTGCCCACATTGTGTGTGTGTGTGTGTGTGTGTGTGTGTGTGTGTGTGTGTGTCTCTCTCTCTCTCTCTCTCTGTTGTAACTGAATAGATGTCTCTGCCATCAGCAGCTCCTGTCTCTGCATACACGCGCGCAGCACACACACACAGTCTTCTACCCTGTCTGTCTGTCTGTCTTCCAAGGGGCGTGCGTACATAAGGCTGACTCCACCCTTATTACCCAGCTCTTCTGGTCTGTCCATGCATGCATAGTTTGTTCTTTTTAATGAAAACAAAAATCATGAATTATCATATAAACAAGAGCCAAATGGCATGTTTTGCGGTTTTTTCCATGTTATCCTTATCTGAAAGTCACACATCCATTTCACATAAACAGAAAGCTAGTAAGAAACAGTCGTATTGTTTCTGAAGGGGAGTCGGCCGGTTTACTCCCCTCTGACAAAAAATGCGTGTGAAACAGTCTGGATTCCTTCAAATCCTGAGAGCTGGTTTATGCCAGATTCCATTCACTGATACATTTACCAGTTCCCGGAAAACGAAGAAATCCTGTTCACACTTCTACACATGCACTAGACGTCATCACAATTTCTATCACAGCGCCTGTCTGTATTTCACTGTGGTGATGGTGTGGAAATTCACTGGTGTGTGAAGGAGCGAATTAACCGCACAGGTCGCAGATATAAACGGCCATTATTTTGTTTGTTTATGATCAAATGTCCAATATGGCTGAGCAATTTGAAGAGAAAATGCAATTGGTACTTGTTTTGTAATAAAGTATTCCTTGGTACTATGTACACGTCAAAATATCTTAATAAACGTTAGTTAAACATGTTAGACTAACACATGTTGTTGATTAGCAGACAAATAGACTCCCTTGGTAGGGAGAACGGGATTTTGTATTCTTGTCAATGGTGTCTAATCATGATTTGTTTAGCTTTACTGTTGGCACATGAAAAAAAAAAAAAAAAAAAAAAAGAGAGAGAGAGAGAGAGACAGACAGACAGACAGACAGACAGACAGACAGACAGACAGAGGAATGAAATGAAATCTTATATGCAAAAAGATCTTAGCCTGATCTGAAGGAGTGTATTACAGAGAGACAGAGAGGAATGAAATGAAATGATAGTATAAGATCCACGCCCGATCTGGAGTGTATTCAAAATTACGACTAATACAACTGAAACAGATACTAAACAATGAAAAAGCAACGCGATAGTATTCACAATACAGCAGTAAATACGCAGACAGAGTCTCTGGTAGACGAAAACCATTAAAGAGTAATTCGTTTTTGAAGTAGCAGGGCAGGGGGGGGGGGGGGGGGGGGGGGGGGGGGGGGGGGGGGGGGGGGGGGGGGGGGGGGGGAGAGGGGAGAGGGGGGGGGGGTGGGGGGGGGGGGGGGGGTGGGGGGGGGGGGGGGGGGGGGGGGGGAGAGAGAGAGAGAGAGAGAGAGAGAGAGAGAGTTGAGTTCGCCTGTTTGATGAATGTGCGTGAGTGAGTGAGTGAGTGAGTGTGTGAGTGTGTGTGTGTGTGTGTGTGTGTGTGTGTGTGTGTGTGTGTGTGTGTGTACACGCGCGCGCGCGCGGACGCATGTGTGTGCATGTGCCGCGATCTTCATACACACTGCATAACAGATCAGAAAACATCCGTCCATCGTTCACCCCACTATTTCCCCTACCCCTCTCGCCTCGCCTTCTACTGTCTTTTTCACTTCCAACCCCACCCCCACCCCCCCCCGGCTCTCTCCTTTTCCAGTCCCATGTACACAGCACACAAACATACTTCATAACAGAGCAATTCTACTGTCACCATCACAACTACTACACACTGCCTCATCCACCACCACCCTTCCCATGCACACCTCAATAACTTCTCCCCTTTCCCTACCCCTCAACCTCGCTCTTTTCCATACTCTTTTTATTCACCATTCTTTTCATTGAATACAGCGTTTAACTGACGTTTTCGATGTTGCTATCGTTGTGATATTCATGCATATTAATATTGCACACATACGCTTTTTCTGGGTAGGAATGAGACAAACCCCAACAGTGTCCCAAATACCCAGTTGGTTATCCAGGCCAAAAGTTTTAAAAGAGAAATGTGATGAACTTTGAAGACACAACACGTAGAGCTATCTTTCAGTTTCGAATCACACGTTTAGTGTATCCATTGACGATAATTATGGGAAATTAAAGCTATTTCTTTCAGAAAGTGATATATTTGCTAGCTTGCACATATACGGCAAGTTAAGCGTAAACATTTACCACAATTAGTGTAAATTTGAGTCCTCTATTTCATGTTCATAACCTGTTATTGTGTGTACATTTTTAAACAAAAACGTTTATAGGACACTCATTGACCATTAATCATAATAATGAATTGTTTAGAAATTAACAACGAAACTTGTCATTATGTACACGTACACATATGTGTTAACTTCAAAGTTTTTACAATTAGTTCCACCTGTCCAACCCATTCTAGCTATTTGTCATAGAATCTGGTTAGCGATGAATTGAAACGAACGAAGTTGTTATGTACACATACGTATATCTGGTCACTTCAAAGATTATACAGCAAATTCCACCTGTTGGACACCTACTAGCTAGCTGTCTCTGGCTATTTGAGGCTTCATCATGAATGTGAGGCTTCTTAGGGGATGCATCTTCCGTGTGCACAGTATAGTTACCCACAAAAAGCCAATTCATGGATTTGTGCCATGATTGTGTGCAACGCACTGTGTTCTGGAAAATAACCAGGGGGTGATAACGCCTGATGATATGCTCAATATCTAATGGGACGTTAATGTAGCGTCTGCTTCTTTTTGCTTTCTGTCTTCATCTTCTTCCCCGTCCTTCTCTTGTTTGTTCAGTTTCTGCTGCTGCTGCAGCCCTTGAAAGCGACGGGGTCATTGTTGAAAGCGTGTCGATTTGCCCAGGCAGATGTTTCTTGTGTGCCCACGTCTCTCCCCCCTCCCCTCCCCTCCCTGTTGTTACTGAAGAAATGTCTCTGCCATCAGCCAGTTCCTGTCACTGCATGCACGACACAGCACACACACACATCTTCTACCCTGTCTGTCTTACAAGGGGCGTGCGCACATATGGCCAACCCCGCCCTTATTACCCAACTCTCCTGGTCTGTCCATGCATCCATAGTTTGTTCTTTTCAATTAAAAAAAAATCATCAATTACCATATAAACAAGTACCAAATGACATGTTTTGTGGTTGTTCCAAGTTATTCTATCTAAAAGTCGCACAACCATTTCACATAAGCAGAAAGCTAGTAAGTAATAGAAGTATTGGTCTCTGGTATTTCTCAAGGGGAGATGACCATTTTACTCCCCTTTGATAAAAAAATGTGTGGAACAGCGTGGATACCTTCGAATTCTGAGAACTAGACCATGTCAGATTCAATTCACGGATGCACTGTTCAGTCTCAAGAGAACGAAGACATCCTGTTCACACTTCTACACAGACGTTAGACGTCATCCCGATTGCTATCACACTGCCTGTCTGTATTTCACTGTGGTGATGGAGTGGAAATTCACTGGCGTGTGAAGGAGAGCGAATTAACCGCACAATTCGCAGAAAAAACGATCATTACTTTGTTTGTTTATGATCAAATGTCCAACGTTCTGAGCAATTTGAAGAAAAAAATGCATGTGGTATTGTTTTTGTAATAAAGTATACATGGTACTATGTACACTTCAAAATATCCGAATTAACATCAGTTAAACGCGTTAGACTAACACATGCCATTTATTTGCAGACAAATAGACTCCCTTGGTATGGAGAACGGGATTTTGTATTACTGTCAATGATATCTGATTATAATTTTGTTTAGCTTTGCTGTTGGCACATCAGAGAGAGAGAGAGAGAGAGAGAGAGAGAGAGAGAGAGAGAGAGAGAGAGGAGAGAGAGAGAGAGAGATGATGATGATGATGATAATCTTTATTTATTTCCAATGGTAACAGATAAGCAAACACACATGCTTTTTTTCATCATCCGGCCCTTGCCCTGTTAAGGGACTAAATATTACTAGCGACTAAGACTTACAAAACTTTTAACAACACACATATCTTCATAACATTAAAAAGTTCATCCATTATAGGTAAGGCAGTAGATGACTGTAAAAAAAAAAAAAAAAAAAGAGAGAGAGAGAGAGAGAGAGAGAGAGAGAGGAGAGAGAGAGAGAGAGAGATACAAGAGAGAGAGAGAGAGAGAGAGAGAGAGAGAGAGAGAGAATGATTGAAACAACAAACTAGAGTAAAGATTACAAAGAAGAGAAAGGACTCAACACACACAGATATGGAATAAGTGATCCTCTTATCGAAGGGGAGAGAGAGAGAGAGAGAGAGAGAGAGAGAGAGAGAGAGAGAGAGAGAGAGAGAGAGAGAGTTGCATTCCTTTTGAAAAAAAAGTAAATAAAAAAAAACAATAAAAAAAAATAAATAATAAAAAAAAATAATAATAATAACATACAACAAACTGCTAAGGATAATAATTTGACAACTACAATGCATCAATAATATCAACATTGTTATGTGGCTATAAGGCAAAACGAGAACGAACGGTACTACAATCAGTTATCAGTAAGCAGCAATGAATGCCTAGCATCAATAATCATAACACTTATTTTTCATGAATGTGTGTGTGTGTGTGTGTGTGTGTGTGTGTGTGTGTGTGTGTGTGTGTGTGTGTGTGTGTGTGTGTGTGTGCGTGCGTGTGTGCATGTGCGCGCGTGTGTGTGTATGTGTGTGTGTGTGTGTGTGTGTGTGTGTGTGTGTGTGTGTGTGTGGTGTGTGTGTGTGAGTGAGAGAGAGAGAGAGAGAGAGAGAAAGAGAGAGAGAGAGAGCATTAAAATTTACTTTCCCCGTCCATATGTTTTCTTCCTTACTATTCATACACTACCCAAGACTATAATCATTAATTAAGTGACAATCCATCGAAACGCAGCCGTAATTAACGAAGAGAGAGAGAGAGAGAGAGAGAGAGAGAGAGAGAGAGAGGAGAGAGAGAGAGAGAGAGAGAGAGAGAGAGATTATATAATTCCATTTTCTATCCAAAATGTCGCATGCTAAACATTACTATAAATTTGAGCAATACATCAATATGATCAACAGTAATTCAGACACACATTCATTACCTTGCAGTAAAAGTGCTCGAAGAAATCAAGGTATTAAGACATCAATCAATTAGTGACAGTGCACCAATAAAACCAGCGACCACAACAGTTTTTCATCATGGTATAATTTCAATCATTAATAAAACGGATAGTAACCATATCTCTCATTTATCATTATCTGGTTTTAAAAAATCAGTGGAAAGGAAACGGCGTATCCATTTAATATGCAGCAAAACAGAGAGGGGGGGGGGGGGGGGGGGGGGAGAGAGAGAGACAGAGAGAGAGAGAGAGAGAGGAGAGAGAGAGACAGACAGACATACAGACAGACAGAGTATCAGAGAGGAATGAAATCTTATAGACAAAAAAAACTTTCAAGGACACATTATCTAGAGTCCTGTTTCAGCTTGAAATCATACGTTTAGTGTAACAATTGACGATAATTATGGGAAATTAAAGCTATTTCTTTCACAAAGTGATATATTTGCTAGCTTGCACATGTACGGCAAGTTAAGCGTAACCATTACCACAATTAGTGTAAATTTGTGTCCTCTATTTCATGTTCATACCTGTTATTGTGTGTACGTTTTTAAACAAAAACGTTTTATAGGACATCATTGACCATTAATCATATAAATGAATTGTTTAGAAATTAACAACGAACTTGTTATTATGTACACGTACACATATGTGTTAACTTCAAAGTTTTTACAATTAATATTCCACCTGTCCAACCCATTCTAGCTATTTGTCATTGAATCTGGTTAGCGATGAATTGAAACTAACGAAGTTGTGTTGTGTACACATACGCATATCTGGTCACTTCAAAGATTATACAGCAAATTCCACCTGTGGGAAACAATACTAGC
>JADBJO010020878.1:15000-20991 GCA_016801955.1 Conus betulinus | reverse complement strand
CTGACATATACACGCTATGCCTCGTGAATATTTTGTATTCCATGTATTTAACGTAATTTATGAAATTAAATCTGGCTAGATACCTTGGACATGATGGCAGAACGAATAATTTCTCATTAAGATGTTAAGTTTCTTCCAAAATCAACTGCTATACCTCGGGAAAGTAAACAATGTAACAGATGCTTAATTTCAAAAAGAATATCAGTTCTAATTTTAGATTTCCAGTGCTTTAATGATTGTAAAAACTGATTTTGAATCAACACAAAAATAGCACACTATAAAATGATACTGGCGTGTCATATAAGATATAATTCAGAGCTTTCATAATTGCATATAGCTCTGGTGTATAAATTGAAAATTCTCTGCCTAGATAGAAAGACTTTTGCACATTTAAGGATGGTATAGTAAATCCAGCACCACTGTCAGACGTTTCCATTACTGAACCATCTGTAAATATTTTAAAATGATTTGGATAAGTCTTTTCAAGATGTTCTCGAACTTCATTTACTAGAATATTTACATTGTCATCTTTCTTCAAAGTAGTATATTCATCATCAATTTTTGCGTTGAGATGCTCCCATGGGGGCATTGAGGAACAATAGGAACCTCCGAAATTGCATCAATATCAATACTACATTCGGACATAAGCTCACAAGTGAAATTTCTAATTGGCTCTATGTATGATATATTTTTAGACCTTTTGGGGTATTCCTTGTTGGAATCCATAAGAATTTCATCACTAACAGAGTTTTTTACAGATAGGCCTCTTACAACGTATTTGGACACATCCAACGTTCGTTGTTCATTAAGAGGTAAAATGTTTGTCTCCTTATAGCATTTCATTGTGTTTGTGTGCACTGGAACACCCAAAGCTAATTTTAAAGCTTTACTATCTAAGCTTTGCAGTTTCTTTAAAAGGTAGTTAGATGCAGAGAGAGAGTATATTTCCTGTCCATATATTAATTTTGATCGAACTAACGATGTATATAAATGTAAAAAGTGTGGTACAGTCTTGACCCCATGGTTGACAACATATAATTTTGAGCAAATTTAATCTTTTCCTAGCTTTATCTATCAAATTTCCAATATGCTTTTTCCAATTCAGCTTCGGTGTTAAAAAAACACTCCTAAGAACTTGACTGTTTGCTTATATTGTAGAACATTGTCGTCAAGAATAAGGTTGGGCAGAGCCTTTGGGTTTTCGCCATTATTAAAAAGCATTAAACAAGTTTTCTCACCAGATAATTCAAGACCGTTCTCTTTCATGTAAGCAGACAGACTGTCCAATTCTCCTTGATACATTGTCTGTACAAATTTTACTGCCCTTTTATTCGAGTGCTTCCTTAATGAAGTATTAATCCAAATGGCAATATCATCTGCATACTGCACTACATTGGTGGTTTTTGACAATGCCTTTGGGAGATCATGTATAAGGATCGTAAATAATAAAGGTGCAATAACAGAACCGGAATGCCCATATCTATTTTCCTGAATGATGAATATATTTTTCCAATTCGTGTACATATATTTCTTCCTTCCAGAAAGTTTTTTATATAATCATACATATTCCCCAGAAATACCTATATTTTTCAGTTTATACAATAATCGAGCATGCCAAACACGGTCGTATGCTTTCTTTACATCAAAGAATGTAGCTAGTGTACTTTTTTGCTGCGTGAAAATTGCTTTTTTTTATATGAGAAGTTAGTTTCACTAAATGATCAGTTGTGCAACGCCCTTTTTCTGAATCCAGCTTGCTGGACTGGAATAATGTCATTTTTTTCACAATAATATAATAAACGTGTTTGTACAACTTTTTCAAGAAGTTTACCAACATGGGATGTTAAAGCAATGGGTCTATAGCTATTTACAGATGTTCTCGTTTTACCTTCTTTTGGTACTGGTACTACCACTGAACTTTTCCAGATTGTAGGAATAGTGCCGTACGTCCAACATTTTTGGAACAACGAATGTAGTAATATTTTCCACGAAGAAGGCAAGTGACGAAGAAGCTCGTAAGAAATACCATCTAGGCCCACTGCTGAATCATAAGATGTAATGGATTCTATCGCTTCAAGAAGTTCTGATGATTGTAATGGAGAATTTAAGTAGTTATTATTGTCTGGTATGGGACTCTTATATTGTTCTTTTTGTTCCTGTTTATGTCTATGGTACTTGATTTCTGCTGGAAGATTTACAGTTCGACTATTTTCCGAAAAGAAATGAGAGAAAGCTTCCGCCTTATCCATTGTGCTTGGAAATTCTTTTGTTAATTTTACAGGGTAAGCTTGTGTTTTGTAACAATTTTTCATTTGTTTTACTTTTTTTCCAAACTTTAAACATATCCTTCGATTCTTTTACTTCGGTCTCACAAAAAATTCTGCCCAGTATTTCTTTTTTGCTTGAGCAATAATTTTATTACATTTGTTCTTTTCTTGCTTCATAAAGACAAAATTTTCCTCTGTCTTATTTCGTAACCAAGCCTTGTAACTTTTTCGCTTTGATTTAACAGCTAGTCTACATTCTTCCGTCCACCATACATTACCCACATATTTACCAATCTTTTTAAAATTTACATTTAGGGATAGAATGCTCGGCTGCTAACAGTATGACTTTGCTAAAATTAGAATAAAATAAATTAACATCATCGTTCTCAATAAATGTTGTGTTAAATGTCAGCTCCTTAGCTAATTCATTTATTAGTGATGAGAAGAGAGTCGGACTCATTATACAGCCTTGTTTCAAACCTTGCAAACAAGAAAAGAAGTCCGAGAGACCATCCTTGCTCATCATACAGGATTGTACGGATTTATACATGGCTTGAATTATCCGCAGCATTCTCCCGTTCACGCCCGTTTTTTTTAAGAACTGACAGTAAAATTTCTCTACTTACGGTGTCGTACGCCTTTCGGAAATCAGTGAAAGCAACATACATTTTGTGGTTCAAATAAAAAAACAACAAACACCCAAAGCATTTTATAGAAGCGCTTTCGGTTTTAGCAAACCTTCCTCAGCTGACCATGGAAGTCGGCGTCAAAACTAGTTGACGTAATGTGTGTTTTTTACGTAATTAATCCCCCCTTTCCCGCCCCCCCCCCCCCCTCCCCCCGTCATTACTGTATGATAAATAGTGATGCCTGGGTGAAGTCTCAACGTGTGGGATTAGTTGGTTTCACGTGAACAATCTGCCCTGGGAACTTCGCCCTTCGCTGATCCAACTAATCCCACACATTGAGACCAAAAGGGTAGTTGGGCTTCAACTTGTGTCTCCCACATCCTCTCTCTGTCTTTTCTTTTCTGTGTGTCTGTGGTCTTTATGAGTTCAATCACACAACATTTCAAAAACTGACAGCTGGTGTCCAGGTCCACAGAAATGGCGTGCTACAAGTGTATCTTGCTTTCTGATGATGTCAGAGCGATGACCACTGAAGCGTGTTTGTAGGCTGTTTCCCGTCTCACCAACATACTGTACATCCTGGCAATGTCCACAGTTGATCAGGTACACTAGGCTGGTACTTTTACATGTAGCTGAGTCCCATATTTGGAACTGGTGACCCGTGCGAACACTCTTGAACGAGGTCGTTTCCTCCAGGTGTTCCTTGCACATTTTTTGGTGCTTGGAGAAATGTGTTTTTCAATACAAACGTAGAGTGTAAAAAATATGATCCACTGTCGAGCGTCCCTTACGAAAGCCTGCTTGCGCATCGTTCAACAAAGAGTTGTTCTCAGCCCATACGTACAGCCTGTTATTTATCATTTTGATGAACACACTTACTTACAACACTCAATAATGATACCCCCCCCCTGTTATTATCGGGATTATTTGGGTCACCTTTCTTGGGCAACGGTACAATAATCGCTTTGGTCCATTCATCGGGAAATAATCCATTGACGAAAAGCTTATTGAAGTAAGATTTCAAATATCTTATTATTTCTGGTTCAGCGGATTTTAACATTTCTGCCAGAATACCATCCGGCCCTGCTGCTTTCTTACATTTCAGTTGTTTAATTGCTTTTCTTATCTCCGCCTCGCTTATTTCGCAGTTAAAAGTGCTACTGTAATTTAGGTCTTCCCTCGGCATATCCGTTTGATCAATGCTATCGGCAATGTTTGCGTTAAACACTTTTTCAAAGTGTGAGACCCATTCATCATTGCTGATGTTATTAGTGACTGTTATACTTCTCCTGTGTTTCTTAATTTCTTTCCAGGACTCTTTTGAATCATTTGCAGAACTAAGTAGCGCTGTTACCGAAGCTCTTTTGTGGTCTCTCTTTCTTACTTTCAGTTAGAGTCTTGTATTCTTTTCGCTTTGAGGTATATTCTTTATACTTTCTTCTCTTTTCGTTCGATTAAAATGTCTCAAATACTTGTTTGTTGTTTGTTTGTTTGTTTGTTTATTGTTTTTTTCCATCGTTTCTTCCCATTTCTCTTCCTCCTTTCTTCCTTCCTCTTGTCCCCCCCTCAGCCCCCGCCCCCCACTCCTCCTCCTCACACCTCCTCCCCACCATTTCTCTTCCCCTGTTTCCGTTTTGTTTGTTTGTTTGTTTGTTGTCTTTAATGTATGAGAATACCGGTTTTGTTTCTTGAGCTTTTTTTTCTTTGAATGGTGAATTTTGTTTGATTTTTTTTTTCAGAGGCAGTTCTGTGGTCAATGCTTTTGCCATGACTTCTCCTTTCTTTCCTAATTCGATTTTGTATTGTGTTGAATCTTCTTCTCTTCTTTCGCTTCCTCCTCCTCCTCCTCCTCCTGCTCCTCCTCTCTATATTCTTCTTCTCCCTACTTCTCCACTTTTCTTCTTCTGCTGCTGCTTCTTCTCTTTACCTCCTCCTCCTCCTCCTCTCCTTCTTCTTCTTCTCTCTTCCTACTTACTTCGTCTTCTTCTTTTTTTCTTTTTTCTTCTTCTCTTCTTCTTCTTCTTCTTCTTTTCTTCTTTTTCCCTTTCCTTTTCTTCTTCTTCTTCTTCTGCTTCTCTTCTTCTTCTTCTTCTTCTTCTTCTTCTTCTCTTCTTCTTCTTTCGTTTGCTCTTTCTTCTCCTCCTCCTCCTTTTTTTTTTTTTTTTTTTTTTTTTTTTTTAGCTTTCTCTTCTTCTCTCATTTTCTTTTATATTTTCTCCTCCTCCTCCCTCTTTCTCTCCCACTTGTCCCTTCATCGTTTTCATTTCTTTTATTTCACAACCTTTTTCTCCTCCTTCAGTCTGTAAGGAAATGCCTTTGGCAGAGGGATCCAATAGGCGGCAATGTACTGTATTAACTTTATCATCACAAACAGATCTGCCAGCGTGAAATTCGGGCTGCTCCCCGGTGACAGCGTGTCGCCCCGGTACAGCGCCACCCGGCTTTTTTAGGGTGTGGTGTGGGTGGGTGGTGGGGGGGTGTTGTTTTATGTTTCCCCATGCAACTGAAATTTCCGACAGAATATATCCAGGGACGGCTTGCTTGTTGCCGTGAGTCCTTTAACGCATGGCAGCGCAGTGATGGCTCCCCGGCCGCCAAGGGCAGACAATTACGGGGGTCTGGCATGCGATGAATGGTGACCCCTGCCTAGGTTTTCAATCATCTCTGCTGTGGAGGAATACAATTTTTTTTTTAGCGTTATTTGGACGATACTGGATGACCATTGCGACTGCTGCTGGCCAATTCGCTTCAGGAAACTTGCTGTTTTACGTCACTGTTTGTGATACCAACATGGTCATGTATAGTGCCAAGTCATTCGCTGAGCCAGAGGACATCAGCCAATCAGAATGGACCGCTCAGGTTGTCTATAACTGAACACTTGCTGTTTAAAAAAAAAAAATGGCAGACGAGAATAGATAGTGTTTTTCCTGTGTCTTCGATATTTAGTGTCCTCCAGTGTTTGAAATTATCGCTCATTGCTGTGTAGGCGGTTTAACCTGGGAGAGGGGGGGATGGGGGGGAGTGGGGGGGGGGGGGGGGGGAGGTCGGAATGAAGGGGGAGGTCCTTAAGCCGAGAAAGTACCTTTTCCTATCTA
>JADBJO010020878.1:7500-10000 GCA_016801955.1 Conus betulinus | reverse complement strand
CACTGTGTTTCATGCGTTTCCCGTCTGATCGAGGTTAAATCCCACGCGCTCAATACGATGTTTTCAGGAGAAGCAGTCATTCGAAACGATTCACACAATGTAGAGACAATAAGTATTTTCAAGCTAGGCCAGACAGGAAACACGATCAAGAACACCCAACAGGTGCTGTGTGTACTTATTTTGGCACGAAATCTACACTTTTCGCGAGGCTTGTGTGATATAGGTCCTTTTTTGTCTCCCAGTCTTATAGAACAAAGAAGTACTTTACAATGGGAACGAAGAAATGCTGTCTGTCAGTCATGTCTGTCCGTGGTCAAATGTGTTCCATAATTCGCTCCAGACAAAAACTTCTGGGCCGATCTTTCTGAAAATTTGTAGGTATATTCATTATGGGTCACGGATGATGCCCGATGTTTTATTTTACCAGAATAGCCGATACTAATGGCTATAACGGCCCCGAAACGGTTTTTCTTCTGTGGGATATCCTTTTTTCCTGAAAGTACTTTGCGCCGATTTCTTATCTCAAGTTGACACAAATGACATTATGCACGCGTGTTTGATTTTGTGACTTTTTTATGACCGCAAGTTGGATTGTGATGTTTTTTTTTTTTTTTTTTTTTTTTGTTTTTTTTTTTTTCCCACGCGTACTCAAGATAGATTCTAAACTGGGAGTACGTTTATATGTTTTGCAATCTTGTTTGTCTACAGCATGGCCTCATCCTGTCCATAGCCCTTGACATCATCAACCACAGTGAGTGGCAATGTCCAGTCGTCAAGAAAAAACCCACCAAAGGAGATGCAGCACTGCTGCTGAGTCAATTTGACAGTGTTTAGGATCCAACATACACAGGACACCACTTACTAAAAGCGCACTAACCCCCCCCCCCCCCCCCCCCCCACACAAAACACACACCCACCGCCACCCCCTCCCCCTTCCACTGCTGACGACAATAATTGCGTAGTTGCCGGAGTCGGTGTGAGTGAGCTGTCCCTCAATCCAGTGACAGTGGCATAGCCTTTTCGTTTGTTGTTCGTTCGTTCGTTCGTTCGTTTGGTTTGTGAAACAGTCAGTTTCATAACAGTAACCCCATGCTCAACTGTGACTGGGCTTTTTGGTTTACCATCAATTTGTTTAACCTCTGATCAATGTTCATCCTAAACTCGCTAGTTATGAGTCAGTCCAGTGTGTGTTCGTTGTATCCTCTTAAAGTTCAGAGGAGCAAAAAAAGGTTAAACTTCTTGAAACTTTGAGAGTCACAGAGGTTTGGCTTTTGTTTATACTGATTGATCTGTGGTGTGTGTGTGTGTGTGTGTTGTGTGTGTGTGTGAGAGAGGAGAGAGAGAGAGAGAGAGAGAGAGAGAGGAGAGAGAGGGAGAGAAACTAGAGCAGGCAAACTTTTCTTTGGCCCTGATGATATGATAGCTTGGCAAAGATGTAAAATAACAGAAGGCAGGAAAAGAGATGAAGACGAAATCTTACCTCAACGGACGACAGAAAGAAAAGAGGAACCAAAGGCACAAGAAATAAAAAGGTATGTAAAGTGCAACAGGGAAATAAGGTATGCATCTGCCATGGACGGTCGCCCGGGAATATCAAATTTTCCGTTTGGATGGTGAATGTAGTTTTCATAACGCAGTGAGCGCCCCTGCCCGTATGGGACTTTGAATGCTCTGCCTCCTGAGGGGCAGCCATTCCGTTTAGGTTTAGGTATCTCTAGTTCCATAAAAATAACACGAGGCAGCCTGATGTCTGTCTGTCATGTGTGTGTGCGCACGCGCGCGCGCGCGCGCGCGGTGTGTGTGTGTGTGTGTTGTTGTTGTTGTTGTTGTTGTTTTTGTTGTTGTTGTTTGTTGGTTGTGGTGGTGGTGGTGGTGGTGTCGTTCCCATTCTTTGTGTTTTCTAGTCTATCTCTCTTTGTTTAGCATCTTCTATCTCTCTCCATCTCTCCTCTCTCTCTCTCTATCTCTCTCTTCTCTCTCTCTCTCTCACACCACACACACACACACACACCCCACACACACAACACACCCACACTTTTCAGCGGATCTGAATAGAGCTTGAATTATGTTTTATTTCATATTGTTTACAGTCTAAGGCCGGCTGCAAGGATGCGGGGGAGGGAGGGGGGGGGGGGGGGGGGGGGAGGAGCGAAAATTTTAATCTTTTAAAAAAAAAAAATACAGGATTGGAAAAAAAAATTACGATTTGCTGAAAATGAGGAAAAGGGGGGATTTACTGTTGTCAGTGGATCACATTTGTCTTTGTTGTGTTGGTTGCTTTTTTTTTTTTTTTTTTGTGCTTCAAGAGGTCACTTTTTTTTCCACTTCGCGGTGCTTGACTTGCCTTGAAAGGCCCCTGCGGTTGGCTAGCCTTTAATCATGAAAGATTTAGAGAAAGGGGAGGAGATGCTCAAGGAGAGGGGCATGGGTGGGGAAATGGGGGTGGACGTGGTAAGGTTTGGTGGAGGTGGGGGAGTCTTATCTCTCAACGTCTCTTTCC
>JADBJO010020878.1:0-2500 GCA_016801955.1 Conus betulinus | reverse complement strand
CTCTTGTTATTCGACGAGAATGCAAGTGTATCATTCTGTCCAGGACTGGCAACGTTGGTGTGAGCTGGGCTCACCCGTGGGACGGGGGTTGTTGTGGGGGAACTTGGGTTTGCCGTGTTTTGATTGGCACGTGGGTGTGTACATGTATTCTCACCAAACAAAAGGGATGTTTCCATGTAGCTAACATTGTGTTATGATGACTTTATGCAAAACTGAAATAGGATTGTATGGCGAAAGTTCAAATATTAATTTGCGTGACACACACACACTCTCTCTCTCTTTCAGTCAAATGTTCAGGCCTAAATCTTTTCAACTTCCACAGAAATAAATTGATTCTTGACAGGGAGTAATTTTCACAGAAATAGATAAACCGGTTCTAACATTTGACGAAAAAGCGGCTTCGTTCACGCTATTTTAGAGAGAGAGAGATAGATAGATGTGTGTGTGTGGTCAATGAAAAGACACATTTCACAGAAAGTGCGCGTGAGAGAGAGAGAGAGAGAGAGAGAGAGAGAGAGAACATAATTATAGCCACAACGACTGTTCTGCTTTTCGACGCGGTAATTTTACGCGATGGAAACTCGGGAGAGTCGGTTAACAGACAGATTCGGAATAACTGCGTTTCCTTTGTTTATGTTTCGCGATATTTTTTAGAACAATCGTAACGCTTCAAAACCATATACTACCATCTTCAACTGTTCACATACCTCCTTAACGGTTTGTTTCCAATATTAATCTTTCTCCACAGTATTATTTTTGCGAAATGCTTTTGTTTTTATTTTTCTTTTCATAGATATATTCTACTGCCGCCGTCAATTGAGATCAGTTATTAACACAGAATGAGACCTTTACCCGTTCAGGTAATCCGAAAGAACACCCCAATTCACACAGACATGCACGCACACACCCCCCCCTCCACACACACACACACATTTTGTGTCCGTCAAATTTTCGAGCCTAAATCTTTTAATTTCCGGAAAACCCGTGAAGTTTTGGCAAAGAGTAGTTTTCACAGAAAAACAGATAAATCGGTCGTAATATTTGACGAAAAAGAGCTTGTTCACGCTAGTTTTACAGAAAGCACTAAAATGTTGAACGTGCACCGAAATTTAGGATTCTAGTAAAACAAAAACTTTCTCTCTTATTTACCTAAAAATGGTATCACTTGTCCAAGTAGTGACAGACATATGTGGATACAAAAAAAAACATAAACTTGAAAGGGAAGTTACTGCTGTTGGCAAGTGCTGTTTGGTTTACCTCCCCGGTGGTGTTCCCTTGTGTGTCTTTTCAGACAAATTTCGACACACGCACACAAAATAATGATGGTTAAAACAGCACCAAAAGCCCTAAGAATAGCATCATGGTAATCCAAGCAATGGACCGTGAGCAACATTTTTGAGATGTGTGACATAACAATGAGTTTCTAAAAGAAGAATGAGGAAGGAATGAGAGGGGTGGGGGGAGGGGAGGGGGGGGGGGGGGGGGGGGGGGACACATAGAAGATTGGTCCAGAAATCAAGAATGGAGAGCTGGATCAAACAGTGTAGAGTCACTGAGAAATCCAGACGACGACAACAACAACAGCAACATGGACAACGACAACAACAACAACAACAACAACAACAACGACGACCACATAGCTTTTCAGGCTGTCACAGACTTAAGCAACCAGAAGCCAAGTCAATTCAGCTCCATTCAGAACAAAGACGGCGACCCCCTCGCTCAGACAGAAGACACATCCATTTCTTCTTCTTTTCCTCCGTGGAGTGTCGATGGTATCACACACTGTGTAATGCCATCGACACTCCACGGAGTAAAAGAAGAAAACAGTTTCTGGTACCGAGTTCTCGCATACTGGGATATCAGGACATTTATTTGGCAGCACTCCAGTGTAAAAATCAAGCGAGAGCGGAGTCTGAACTTCACATAACGAGTATCACGCGCAGGAAATAACTTCTTGATAGCGTAATGTCATGGGGGACCATGGTATGCAAAATCATGAACATATAATAATATTTATCAGAAAGCGAAAGAGGCCGCTGAATGAAGGTACAAGTTGTCAGCTTTTTCGCACTTTCATTTTAATCCTCTCCCACAAATCTCAGCGGTTTCAGTTACTGGACAACGGAACCGGGCTTGCTCTTGGTAGCAAGAGCTGTTCAGCATACAAGGGACGCAACTTCCCGACAGCACCTGTCGACAGAAAGAATAGTGTGGCTTGCTTTCTCGCCAGTCTGTATCGGCTGTGCGAGGGATTAATCGTTGTAAATTGACGGATTAATCGTTGAAAATTGACGGAGATATAGTTGTAAAATTGACGGGTTAATCGTTGTAAGTTGACGGGTTAATCGTTGTAAATTGACGGGTTAATCGTTGTAAGTTGACGGGTTAATCGTTGTAAGTTGACGGGGTTAATCGTTGTAAATTGACGGATTAATCGTTGTAAATTGACGGAGATATCGTTGTAAATTGACGGGTTAATCGTTGTAAGTTGACGGGT
>JADBJO010020877.1:25000-30552 GCA_016801955.1 Conus betulinus | reverse complement strand
GACACGACACGACACACACACACACATGAAAGAAGTAAGGGGATATGAGCGGGAAATTATATGCATAGCAAACCAGGGTAAAAGTGTAATAGATTATTTTGTTTGTTCACAATTACTATTTGATACTGTTGTTGATATGTACGTGGCAAACGGGTGTGAATCTGGTCATTTTCCTATTGTTGCTTTCTTGACTTCTGTTGATGGCATGGAGACTGAGGATAATGCTGAACAAACTGTACTGGAGGAGGAGTTTCCATCTGTTTTTTATGTAACGAAGAAAGAGAATTTCAAAATGTATCACAACACTTGAATGTGACGTTGAGGCGGGGTCGACCTGTCCTGTCACATTCCTTCAGAACGCTGCGGGTCAAATGAGGCCAAAGTGGAAAATACAACTATCCCGTCAACAGCCTCCCTGGTGGCACGAGGAGTGTGAGCGTGCGAAAGAAAAGAACTACCAGCACCAGGTTGATGCAAATGCACGATCACCTGGTAGAAAAAAAAACTGGGTTACACGTGTAAGACTGCTATTGTGTACTTACGGCTTTGGATATGTATGGCAGATGCAGAATATAGGAAATGCTCTTTGTTTTATAGATCTGCTCAAACAACGTTTAAAGGATTCATATTTTCAAGACTGGCATTCTTCGCTTTCATCATACCGTGAATATTTCATGTATCACCCACAGTTAGTAATGGCCAGTTACGTGAGTCAGTTGTCTGCTCGTGAACATCGTCGTGTGTTTTGTGTCTGTTTAGATGCAATCAGTTACCTCTGAATAGTTTGTGTCACTCGACTCAACAAATCACTAATCCATTTTGTGAACAGTGTGATGGTCATTGTATTCAAGATTTATGTCATTTCATGTTAATCTGTTCTAAATATGCCACACTTCGCAGGAAATTCATACCCTTGTATTGTTATCGTTTTCCATCAGAATTTAAGATACAGTTATCGTTTTTCATCAGAATTTAAGACACAGTTATCAGGTAGAAATATGTCAAATTAATTGTTATTCAGAGTTGCAGTGTACATTACTGAATCCTTAAAGGGTTTTTTTTTTTTTTTTTTTTTTTTTTGTTTGTTTTGTTTTTTTGTTTTTTGCTGTTCCAACGTCTGCGCCACCCCATGCTAAATATGTGCAAATCAGTTCTCCTGTTCATATGGGCCAGAGGGCCTGCAAAAACTGAATAAACCATTATTATTATTGTTATTACACACACACACACACACACACACACACACACACACACACACACACACACACACACACACGCGCGTACACACACACGTACACACACGTACGAAATCTCTCTCTCTCTCTCTCTCTCTCTCTCTCTCTCTCTCTCTCTCTCTCTCACACACACACACACACACACACACACACACACACACACACACGCACGCACGTACACACACACACACACACACACACACACACACACACACACACACACACACACACACACACACACACACACACACACACACACGCACACACACACACACGCACCCCCCCCCCCCCCACACACACACACACACACACACACACACACTGACCCTTTTGGATGTGGGTTTGCCTGCTGCATGTCCAGCGTCAGTGTGGGCACCAATAGCAGGGGATTAGTCCGCCACAACACACAACACACACAACAATGTTATCAACAATACTTTCATCTATGACCAGTGTCAGTGTCGGCACCAATAGCAGGGGATTAGTCCGCCACAACACCAACACACACAACAATGTTATCAACAATACTTTCATCTATGACCAGCGTCAGTGTGGGCACCAATAGCAGGGGATTAGTCTGCCACAACACAACAACACACACAACAATGTTATCAACAATACTTTCATCTATGACCAGCGTCAGTGTCGGCACCAATAGCAGGGGATTAGTCTGCCACAACACCAACACACACAACAATGTTATCAACAATACTTTCATCTATGACCAGCGTCAGTGTCGGCACCAATAGCAGGGGATTAGTCTGCCACAACACCACCACACACACAACAATGTATCAACAATACTTTCATCTATGTCCAGCGTCAGTGTCGGCACCAATAGCAGGGGATTACTCTGTCACAACACACAACAACACACACAACAATGTTATCAACAATACTTTTGTCTAGACTAGATTTGGAAAGGAAGGAGGCGCTGTGTATATGTTTGTGCGCGTGTGTATGTGCACGCGCCAGCGCACGAGTTTGTGTGCGTGTGTGTGTATGCGTGTGTGTGTGTACGCGCGCGCGCGCGCGTATGTGTGTCTTGGGGGTGGGGGTGGGGACGAGTGATGAAGGGAAAAGGCCCAGACCCCCACCTCAGTCCCACTCATCACATCCCTCACATGGACCAGTGCAGAGAGAGATCTGAAAATAAATAAATAAATAAAAGCGGCAAATACCAACCACAAAATTTTCGCAAAACTGCATGATCACATTAGACTAGTAACTGTTACAGTTTTGCTAAAGGAAAAGGGTGCTTTTTCTCTTTAGCCAGAAAACAGTGTGTGTGCAGAATAAGAGAGCCAACAAACAGTGTGTGCAGAATATAGCCAGAAAACAGTGTGTGCAGAATAAGATAGCCAGAAAACAGTGTGTGCAGAATAAGATAGCCAGAAAACAGTGCGTGCAGAATAAGATAGCCAGAAAACAGTGTGTGCAGAATATAGCCAGAAAACAGTGTGTGCAGAATAAGATAGCCAGAAAACAGTGCGTGCAGAAAAGATAGCCAGAAAAAACAGTGTGTGTGCAGAATAAGATAGCCAGAAAACAGTGTGTGCAGAATATAGCCAGAAAACAGTGTGTGCAGAATAAGATAGCCAGAAAACAGTGTGTGTGCAGAATATAGCCAGAAAAACAGTGCGTGCAGAATAAGATAGCCAGAAAAACAGTGTGTGCAGAATAAGATAGCCAGAAAACAGTGTGTGCAGAATATAGCTAGAAAACAGTGTGTGCAGAATATAGCCAGAAAACAGTGCGTGCAGAATAAGATAGCCAGAAAACAGTGTGTGCAGAATAAGATAGCCAGAAAACTGTGTGTGCAGAATATAGCCAGAAAACAGTGTGTGCAGAATATAGCCAGAAAACAGTGCGTGCAGAATAAGATAGCCAGACAAGTGTGTGTGCAGAATATAGCCAGAAAACAGTGTCTGCAAAATAAGATAGCAGCATCAAGATATATAGCATCTCAAGTCTACAGGGACATTCCGGTGGTCAAAAACAGTGCTACCACGAAGAAAACAGCAGTAGTTGCTGTATTTGAGATAGAAACGGTGTTGATGACTCTAAGCAGACCGTGACAACAGTAAGTGTAACCTGAAATCACCCCTTTATAGGGTGGGTGGGGGTGGGTGGGGGGGGGGGGGGGGGGTTACTGTTTCCACTGACAGGGTAAGCCCCTCTTCCTTTCAACGTGCAGAGAAGTTCAGTGTGTGTGTGTGTGTGTGTGTGTGTGTGTGTGTGTGTGTGTGTGTGTGTGTGTGTGTGTGTGTGTGTGTGTGTGTGTGTGTGTGTGTGTGTGTGTGTGTGTGTGTGTGTGTGTGTGTGTGTGTGTGTGTGTGTGTGTGTGTGTGTGTGTGTGTGTGTGTGTGTGTGTGTGTGTGTGTGTGTGTGTGTGTGTGTGTGTGTGTGTGTGTGTGTGTGTGTGTGAGTGAGTGAGTGAGTGTGTGTGTGTGTGTGTGTGTGTGTGTGTGTGTGTGTGTGTGTGTGTGTGTGTGTGTGTGTGTGTGTGTGTAGTAACTGCCTTAAGATACCAGTTACAGAGTCAACAGAAAGAGCATTTTATGACCCTACCGGGCAGTGACCAATTAAACAATCCATAATCGCAGTCATTTCTGGTTTTTTAGTCTGCTCCAACTTTGTCCAGAAGCCTTTGATAGACGCAGGACAAGGATTGCTTGAAACACAATGCGAAACAGACGTAATGACAATTACATGTTCGACAAACACTCCTCAGGCGTAATGACAATTACATGTTCGACAAACACTCCTCAGACGTAATGACAGTTACATGTTCGACAAACACTCCTCAGACGTAATGACAATTACATGTTCGACAAACACTCCACAGACGTAATGAAAGCAACCACAAACCTATACTGGTCAAGACTGCCCTGAGGACTGTCAGCGGCAGACAGACGATGGTCAGATCCTAATTGACCACTGCCCTGAGGACTGAACGATTGACTGCTCCCCCCCCCCCCCCCCCCCCCCCCCCCCCCCCCTCCCCTCCAGTCCCCCCTTCCCCTACCGCCTTCCTTTTGAAATACCTTTGAGATGATGTGGTGTGTGTTTTGATATCCTCCACATTGCTGTCAGCCAACAACTCTCTGCCTGTGATTGAGGAGATCCAAGTTACTTCTTGCCCGCCCCATCCCCCCCAACTCCGCACCCCACTTTGCACACACTCCTTCAGACCTCCCCCTCCATCCACCCTGCTCTCACTCCTCTCTCTCTGTCTCTGTCACTCTCTGCCTCTCTCTGTCGCTGTCTTTCTATCTCTCTGTCTCTCTGTCTCTGTCTGTCTGTCTCTCTGTCTGTTTGTCTGTCTGTCTGTCTGTCTCTCTCTCTGTCTGTCTGTCTGTCTGTCTGTCTGTCTGTCTGTCTCTCTCTCTCTCTCTCTCTCTCTCTCTCTCGTCTCTCGTTCTGCATTTTTTCTCAATGTTTTGACGAAGAAATGACTGGCACTCTTTTCCTGTTCCCTGCACTCTAAGCGGTGTCTGATTAAGATGCTGTGCAGTTAGAGAGGCTGGTTCTGATCTCTGGTTGAACTGATCTGAACAGCAAAGAGTGGACTGATAACAAGTTCAATGTCACTAGCATCAGCAGAGACAGAGATGGTTCTGATCTCTGGTTGAACTGATCTGAACAGAAAAGAGAGTGGGCTGATAACAAGTGCAATGTCACTACCATCAGCAGAGAGATGATTCTGATCTCTGGTTGAACTGATCTGAACAGAAAAGAGTGGGCTGATAACAAGTTCAGTGTCACTACCATCAGCAGAAGATTCCTAAATAACACTCCACGAAATGAATCCACCAAACATAGAATATTTACACATCATCAAATCCAATGTTTGAGAATCATAGTGAGGTGCAGCCAATCACGTAACGAGGAGAGTTCAAGAATGGTCAAACACGATGACTTAGAACAGCCAGTTAAAATTCAAGGAACCTTCGAGAAGAATCGCGAACTGGTTTGTGTTACAGCCAATTGAAACGCTTGGAAAACATTCAAGAATGGATTTCTGGAAGCTTCTTGTACTTTCAGTCCGATGCGGTCTTCGACTGGGGCTCTAAACACATCTGTCTCATCCTTGCGTGTTTCGCACATACATTATTTAATAGACTTACGTCACGTGACACTTAAGATTACTTTTAGGTTCAACGACTAAACATGGAAATTCACCTATTTTCCACTGTGAAAGCAGTGTGACACAGGCTTGACAGAATGCTCTTTTAGCTGCAGAAACAAAGAAATGGGCACCTCAAGTGTTCTACAGGGCAGGCAGAATACTCTCCCTTCAGGTTTCAATGTCCT
>JADBJO010020877.1:7500-17500 GCA_016801955.1 Conus betulinus | reverse complement strand
TATCCAGATGATACCTGGAGCAGTTGAACTAGTTATACTACTGTATGCTGATGATGTTGTTCTTCTGTCCGGAACAGTTGTAGGTTTGCAAAACCAACTAAATGTATTGAAACAAGAAGCAGACCGCTTAGGTTTATCAGTTAACTTGGATAAGACGAATATAGTGGTCTTTAGAATGGGTGGCCACCTATCAGTGTATGAAAAATGGTCTTCTGGAAATGCAGATGTTCAAGTAGTTAATTCATATAAATATCTTGGAATGATATTTTCAACAAAATTAAACTTTCCGTTACGCATGGGAAGAATCTCTGAGAAAAAAGGGAAAAAAGGTACTATTGAAATTCTGAAATCCCTGAGAAAACTGAATTGTACAGACTGGTATATTTTGGAAAATGTTTGATTTACAGATAAAACCTCTTCTTACATATGCAGCTGAAATTTGGCGCTTACATGAAAATTCGCAGATAGAAAAAGTACACACGTATGCTATAAAGCGTTTCCTTCAAGTACCTATTCATTCATCCAACACCGTTTTATATGAGAAATGGGCAGATACCCATTGTATATAAGTACATTTGTGAAATGTATTAAGCACTGGTTGAAGATCTTGAAGCTACCGTTGAGCAGGCAAGCCTATGATATGATGCTTCTAGAAATGGAGAAGAAGGTAAAGAAAAGTGGGCTCATTAAGTAAAGAAAGTCCTTTCAGAACAGGGTTTTGGAATAGTGTGGATGACCCAGGAAGTAGGAAATGAGCAACAGTTCATTGCAGAATTTAAAGACAGGCTTATTTGTTCTTTTAAACAAATAGCCGGTAATGACAAAGAGCCGGAATAGCTCAGTTGGTAGAGCGCCTGACTCGCAATCTTGGTGATCCTGGGGTTGCGGGTTCGAACCTCCGCCGGGGCGTTTCGGTACAGGGGGATTTTTCCCTCGGAGTTAACATTGGTTCTGACTCCATTTCCCATTCAGTCCTTCGAATGAGACTATAAACCGAGGTTCCGTGTGTGAACGCACGCATAACATCTTGCAGACACGTAAAATCCCTTCACCAACATTCGGAAGAGTAGGCCAGTTTGGCCGTTGGTATGGATGACACGTTACACATAGCATGCACCCTGCGTGAGAAATGGAAAAGAATGAAGAAGTAAGGAAAACGAGTGATGATCGATAATGGCACAGAATAAATTACGCAAGATTTAGGTTGAGAACTTTAGGTTTTAATGCGAACAAAAGATGGTTTGAATGTGAAACATCCACAGAATCACCTTGTCCTGCATGTAGACATATTATTGATGACGAAGAAACACTTTCTGTTCCACTGTACTGCTTATAATGAAGTGCGGACAAATTGTTCATTTTTCCAGTTAGATATAGCGAAAAGACAAAATGTCGCTGTCGTGTTATCATCAGATGATGAACTTGTAATTAAATCAGTTGCGAAATTCATCGCGGAAGCATTGAAAATAGACAGATGAAGGATAGTGAAATTTAAGATAATACATTAAAAGAGATATCTGAATGAATATTATCATTCATGGCATGTGGAAGAGATCAGTAAATACAATGTCATCATTTGATTGAGTGGATGGTCGAGTCAGTCTTAAGGTTTCTTTTTTTTTTTTTTTTTACTGCATTACTCCTGTGCGTGAGGACATAGCGAAAAATGTTACGAATTTATTTGTTTTTGTTAACCTTTGATTTTGATACACACTAGGAATGAAAGTATACTATATTTGTTTGCAGGAAAGAAAGAAGAGGAAATGTTATTGTTTTGTTACCTCTCCCCCCTTGTCAAAAGACCTCTTCATCTCTCTCTCTCTCTCTCTCTCTCTCTCTCTCTCTCTCTCGCTCGCTCTCTCTCTCTCTCTCTCTCTCTCTCTCTCTCTCTCTCTCTGTCTGTCTCTCTGTCTCGTCTGTCTGTCTCTCTCTCTCTCTCTCTCTCTCTGTCTGTCTGTCTGTCTGTCTCTGTCTGTCGGTCTGTCTGTCTGTCTCTGTCTGTCTATCTGTCTGTCTGTCTCTTCCTGTTTGCACAGATTGGCCTCGCCTTTATTAAAAGAAAACAAACAAAACAAAAACAAAACAAAAAAGAGGAAAAGGTGCATTATTGTGTTTATGACAAAACCGCCATCGTTACGTGACGAGTCTAGGACTGTTTTGGAAAGTGTTTTCTGTACAACAGCCTGTTGCCATACGGAGCTGAATTGTGGGGGGTCTTCATGCTGCTGCCATACAATGTGACCAAAAATCTTTTTGTTTCTAACAAAGGTCTTTCTACCACACATATTTCATATACAGCCTTATCTGTTGAAGCTCACGTTGTTAATGACATGTAAGATTGAAGATATTATAAAGAGAAGATTGTCATTTATCTATTCAAAGCAATCAAAAGGCTAAGTCTATAGGTAACATGATATTCTGTGTATATTTGCATAACGTCTCTCTCTCTCTCTCTCTCTCTCTCTCTCTCTCCCTCTCTCTCTCTCTCTCTCTCTCTCTCTCTCTCTCTCTCTCTCTCTCTCTGTAAATAAACTTACCCCAGGCAATCAAGTAACGATTTATGTTTTGTGCACCAGGGTTTTTATTTCAACAGTTAACTCTCTCTCTCTCTCTCTCTCTCTCTCTCTCTCTCTCTCTCTCACTCACTCACTCTCTCTCTCTCTCTCTCTCTCTCTCTCTCTCTCTCTCTCTCTCTCTCTCTCTCAAATAAACTTATCCTAGGCGAGCAAGTAACGATTTATATTTTGTGCATCAATTTTTTTTTCAACGGTGATTTCTCCCCGTTTGCTCAGTAAATATGTTATACATAATGTGTCTGTGTTTCTGGTTTCTCTCATTCTCATTCCAGAATCAGTCTGTAACAATATGAGTATGCACAGGATTAGGGTAGTCACAACACTACAATGTATGTTCCGTGCAACATATTCCTAATGTCAGTGTGTCCATCGGCGTGTTGGATTCTAGGGCCACATGTTGACGTCTTCCTGCCTGCCCTCTGCCATTGACAGACCAGCCTGCACCAGCACTGAGTATCGCACGCTTTGGAGCATTGACTACAGGGCCATGGACAATTCTTCCATCAAACTCGTTTTCATCAGTGAGCCTGTCAGTGTGTTCAATGAAGGGGCCTGAGATGTCTCCGTTTTGGATCCCTCCCCAAGTCCCATAACTGAGAATGCACTGGTCTGTGGTCTCCCCTTTGCTTCTTTCCTGCCTCCGTTTTACATCACTGTATCCCCTCCCAATCCATGGGAATGATCTCTCTACGCCAAAACAGAATAGGAAGTGGTCTGCTGCATTCACTACACTGTCACGTAAGTTTGAGGCATCCATCAATGTGTCCGCTGTGTCTTGGATGACTAGGTGGTGCCTAGAAGATCTGTGTCTGGTCCGTCCTGTTGCTATGTATTGACTGATGTGCACCAAAGTGGAGTGTGTTAGGCGTAGGGCGTGGACACAGGGTCATGGATGTTTCATGCTTTGAACTGGTTGTTTACGGTGTGTCTGTCCATGGGTGTTTCATAAAAAGACCACATCATGAGAGCCTTTGCTTTTGGCGCTCCCACGGCCATTTAGCGACCAGTACATCCCGGGAGTGAGTATAAGCTGGATTGGGGGAAACATTCAACCGCCATGGATACTCTGTGAGTCTACAGCGCTTTCACCAGTGTGTCTGTTTGTGTGTTCAGTAAGTAGGTCATGTAGAACAGGATCAACTTCTTGCCTAACTCTCTGCCAAGTAAGGACCGATACAACATGAACATGAAACTATTTCTTGCCTGACTCTCTGCCAAGTAAGGACCGATACAAAGTGAACGTGAACTGGTCTGGTGTATCCCCCAAGCAACAATACGTGTTTTAGGCATGGAACTATTTGTATCAACATAGGGCAACATAAATAAAAAAAATACATCTGCATGAACTTTGACCTATAGTTGTCTGCTTCTAGCCTGTCACGTCGTCATTCATGGGACCAGTCTCCAGAAAATGAACTTTGACCTATAGCAGTCTGCTTCTAGCCTGTCATATATTGCCATTCAAGGACCAGTCCCCATTAAACAAAGTATGACATTACCAAGGGAGCGGGTCCATTCAGCTTTACTGAACAAGCTTCAGCTGACCTAGTTCTGAGCATCACAGCTGACTATGAGGTCTGTACTGAACAAGCTACAGCTGACCTAGTTCTGAGCACCACAGCTGATGCTATGAGATCTGTACTGAACAAGCTAGTAGTTCTGAGCACCACAGCTGATGCTATGAGGTCTGTGTACTGACCAAGCTGACAGCTGACCAAGCTACAGTGACCTAGTGAGCACCACAGCTGATGCTATGAGGTCTGTACTGACCAAGCTACAGCTGACCTAGTCATGAACATGACATTGACATTCACATAGCCCTGTCACCCTATTATGTAATATTATGGTATGATTTGTTTACCTCGGCTTTGACCTCCTCTCTGCCATATCCATCTCTGACCTATCATACCTCCTTCAACGGTTTGTGTCCCTCCTGTACTGTAAGGGTGAACATGAGTGAGGAAATGTATGTGTGTGAGTTTGTGTGCCCACGCATGCGTGTGTGCGTAGTCTCTCTCTCTCTCTCTCTACACACACACACACACACACACACACACACACACACACACACACACACACACACACACACACGCACGCACGCACGCACGCACGCACGCACGCACGCGCACGCATGCACACACGCAGGCACACGCGCGCGTGCGCGCGCGCACGCACACACACACACACACACACACACACACACACACACACACACACACACACACACACACACACACACACACGCGCGCGCGCGCGCGCGCGCGCGCGCGCATGTTAAAAAAAAAGGTTTGTGCAGACCCATGCGCTCACGTCTAGTCTGTTTTGATAAGATGGAACAGATGATTAAAAGAAATCAGCACAAACACACACACACACACACACACACACACACACACACACACACACACACACACACGCACGCACGCACACGCACGCACACGCACGCACACACGCACGCACGCACGCACGCACACACACACACACACACACACACACACACACACACACACACACACACACACACACACACACACACACACACACACACACACACACACACCACATCAGGTTCAGTGGAACAAAATTTTGAGACAGTGACTGAAAAACACACGACTTCCAAGAGGGAATCAAAGTTGAGAGACTGGGGAGAGATATTCTGCTAGATCGTTTTCAGAAGATAGTATCATGTCACCATCTAAGTGACACAAATGATTTGATGCAAAAGCAAACTGCCAAGAATCATATTTCTCAACGGGAAAAAAAATAAAACAATCCGGGAGGAGAAGGAGGAGATACCAACAACAAGAACAGAATGAACTCCTGGGAAAAGTAAAAAGACTGCCCTATAGACGTTGAACGGTAATTATTCGTCATTAGAATTCAGGTGTAACGCAATTATTAATTGTAAAAAGAACAACACAAAAATGTTTTTTTTGTCTTAATTAATGTCCCCCTCACGTATTCTGTTCGTTTTATGTGTGTACAGACACTTCCAAAATCATATCTAAAACTAATGCAGAGTAATTTAATAGGAAAGATAATACGAAATAAAAAAAAAAAGCTAAACAAAGCCATAAAAAGGCCTATGTAGTTTTGTTACATTCAGTTAAATGTAACACATGAGAACACTAATCAACTGAAACAAATGTAGAAGCCACACCAATTCCTGCAACAGTAGACTTCAGGTCAATTCAAAGCACACAAAGCACTCTTTCAGAGTGCTTACAGAGATTTCTGATGTAGATTTTTTTCTTCGCTGAGTTGTGATCGGAGGCCCGGGAGACAGCGGCTTGTAAGACAGCCACATCCTGCTTGTTGGGGAGACAGCTGTGTAAACCACAACTGTTGTTTGCATCATGGTGGCAGCTGCCAAAATCTCCACGTCTGAGCCCCATGACCCTAGCTCCAGTGTGTTCTCATTGAGATATTCTTCAAGATTCTGTCCCAGGTATCTGGAGAATGGCTCATGATCTACGCACAAAAAAATCTACGATTTGTGCTCGAATTTCTTTGTGGAAGTCTTGTGTCCCACACACTTCTAAACTCAAGGCACGATACAGACAGTTGCCATCCCCAACTATATTGCTGACATCGTTGGGGGCTGTCAGGACTGCCTGCCGTTTCCGTTCTGGGCAACATGCGGGGCCTGGGGAGACCAAGCCGTGCACATTGTCGCGCACGCCAGCATGCATTTGTTGGAACAAATGCTTGCTCAGGTCCCATTTGATGCTTGCTCAGGTCCCCTATTTCCTTTGATCCGACTTGTGACGAAGACTCTCTCGTCCCCTATTTCCTCCTTTCTCCTCTTTTCTCCGACCCCCTTCTATGTCTCTTTCTCCTCTCTTTTCCACAGTCTTTCCTTCATTCTTTCTGTTATTCTCCTCTGTGTGTCTTTCTCTCTCCCTCCACAGTCTCCCTTCACTCTCCTCTCACTCTCTCTCTCTCTCACTCTCCTCTGTGTCTTCTCCTCCTCTCCACAGTCTCTGTCACTGTCCTCTCTGTGTCTGTCTTTCTCTTTCTCTTCACTCTCCGTCACTGTCCTCTGTGTCTGTTTCTCCTCTCTTTGTACAGTCTCCTTCACTCTCCTCTATGTCTGTTTCTCCTTTCTCTCTCCTTCACTCTCCTCTAGTCTCTCTTTCTCACTCCTCACTCTCTCTATGTTTCTTTCTCTTTCTCTCCACAGTCTCCTTCACTCTTCTCTATGTCTGTTTCTCCTTTCCTCCTCCTGTTCTTTGTCATTTTCCACACATGTACTTTCTCTGTTGTCTTTTTGGCCTTGCTTCAGTTTTTCATTCTTACTCCTCTGATTTTTCACACCATTTTCTCTCACTTCCAGCTGGCATTTTCTCGCTTTCACTCCCTACGCCTTCCTCTCTCTCCAGCTATACCTTTCCTTCCTTCAAAAAAACTGATCGATTGTAGTTTTCCATTCATAACATTGGCCACATGTCTGTCTGTTGAGACTCTCTGTAAACTCGTGGAATTGGTCCGGGAGACTCTGGGACCCACGGGTTTGCATACAGTAGATGTTGATTTGTGCACATAATCCAGTACCTCTTTGTAGCTGACACGCTCTGGCTCCCCACAGTCATCATGCTCGGAATCCGAGTCAGAATGGTCACTGACTGCTGCTGTTGATGGAGTTGATGATGGCTGTGGGCAGTGTGATGTATTCTTTGGCGTCGCCTCGCAGCTCGATGTCTGAAGATCTGCATCAATGTCAAAATAATCCTCTGCTTTAATGTCCCATTCACTGCATGCACAGTCTAGACAGAAGTGGTTCCGGCTCTGCATCTTCATCTCTGGAAACATGCACTTGGAACACTGCTGGAAGAGGTGTGGTCACAAATCCTGCCTTTCTAAAGCAGTTTCTGATGGTGGTGGGCGTAACACGATCCCACGCCTGTTTCAGTGTTGCCAATGGCCTCGAAAAGACTGACGTGAAAGGTTTCTTTTGGCAAACCAGCATCCAGATTTGTGACCAGTTTCGATAGGTTGGCTGTTCTGTAGTGCACCTTCACATTCTGTATGATCCCTTGATCATGTGGCTGCAGCTTTGTTGTGGCGTTGGGGGGTAGGAACAACAGCTCCGTGGCCTTCAGATGATGATGAAACTGTCCATGTGCAGAGCAATTGTCAATCACCAGCAACACTTTCCGCTTTTGAGAATGCATTGTTAGATCAAATTTTGTCAACCAGTTCTCAAATAGCTCTGCAGTCATCCACGCCTTGACGTTAGCATCGTATTCATCTGGCAGCGTTTTGACACCCGTGAAACACCGTGGCCTCTTAAACCGTCCTATGGTGAAGAGTGGCATCTTCTCAGAGCCATCCATGTTCGTGCAGGCAAGGAATGCAATTCTTTCCTTTGATTTCTTGCCACCAAAGCATTTCTCAGATTTGAACGTCAGTGTCTTATCTGGCAAAAGACGCCAAAAGAGGCCACTTTCATCAGCGTTGAAGATGTCTTTTGATTAGGAGGGGATCTATCGAGACGGGGATCTATCGAGTGCCCCCCGACTAAAACAATGTCGTCTGTCTGTAGGCGGAGTAAAGGGCAGGTAAGGTGCACAAAAACAAAAGACTTCATCTGTAGATGTTTCTGAGGTGGTACACAAAACAAAGGACAGGACTTCATCTGTAGATGTTTCTGATCGTAGGTAAGGTGCACAAAACAAAGGACTTCATCTGTAGATGTTTCTGATCGTAGGTAAGGCGCACAAAAAAGGACAAAGGACTTCATCTGTAGATGTTTCTAATCGTAGGTAAGGCGCACGAAACAAAAGGACTTCATCTGTAGATGTTTCTAATCGTAGGTAAGGCGCACGAAACAAAGGACTTCATCTGTAGATGTTTCTAATTGTAGGTAAGGCGCACGAAAAACAAAAGACTTCATCTGTAGATGTTTCTATTGTAGGTAAGGCGCACAAAACAAAGACTTCATCTGTAGATGTTTCTGATCGTAGGTAAGGCGCACTAAACAAAGGACTTCATCTGTAGATGTTTCTAATCGTAGGTAAGGCGCACTAAACAAAGGACTTCATCTGTAGATGTTTTTCTAATCATAGGTAAGGTGCACTAAACAAAGGACTTCATCTGTAGATGTTGTAATTGTAGGTAGGTAATGTGCACTAAACAAAGGACTTCATCTGTAGATGTTTCTAATTGTAGGTAAGGTGCACAAAACAAAGGACTTCACCTGTAGATGTTTGTAATTGTGGTGCATGGAAAAACAATGGCGGTACGTGATGAAATTTATTTTCCTTTCGGACATAAGGCCGACATTTATTTTGTTTGTAATTAAGACTGTGTATTTTGCAACGGAAAAAGAACCTGAAAAGATTCTGTAATCTTGTATTTGGTTCTCATCTTTGTTTTTTTTTTTTTTTTTTGTTTTTTTTTTTTTTTTTTTTTTTTCAACATAACATTTTGATTAGCACAGAATTTGTCGGATTATGACATTCCCTAAATTTTGTAAACTCCTCCGCGACTGGAAGCAATCAACAGCTCCACTCACGTGAAGCCTGGGGTGTCACGATCATTTCCGAATACACATAGGACGACGTTATAGATGACGGCAAAGTAACGCAGAAGTCAGATCCTCATTTCATGGCGGAAGAAAGTCAGATTGGTATGTACTTGGAACATTCACGCTTGTGTGGGTCCGGATGGATTGAGCATTATTCTCTTGGTTCACGGGTTCTGTGTGTACTTAGAGGCCAGGGCAGAACACATTTTCTCTTGGAATCAACATCTGTGAAGACTGTCGCCCTTTTTTCGGATGATTTTTCCAGCTGACGTCCCACCTGTTAACAACACAGGCTTCAGTAAATAAACAAACAAATAACTAACTAACTAAACCAATAAATCAACAGCTTTACAATCATGTTTCAATCCTGTTCAGTCTTTTGTAGAAGAGAAGGCCATCATGTGCTGGTGGGATAAATCAACAAACGTGCGTGCGCTTACGAACACACACACACGCGCGCGCGCGCGCACATACACGCACATGCACACTCATATACACACACGCACGCACTCACGCATTCACGCACACACGCACGCACGCACGCGCGCGCGCGCGCGCGCGCACACACACACACACACACACACACACACACACACACACACACACACACACACACACGCACATACACCACAAGATAACACACACACACACACACACACACACACACACACACACACACACACACACACACACACACACATACGCACACACGCGCGCGCGCACACACACACACACACACACACACACACACACACACACACACACACACACACACACACACACACACACACACACACACACACACACACACACACACACACACACACACACACACACACACACACACACACACACACACACTACCAAATAAACTTCAAAATATATCCATGGTCGA
>JADBJO010020877.1:0-2500 GCA_016801955.1 Conus betulinus | reverse complement strand
TCGCTATACGGACAGAAGGGGAGAAAGCAGCAGATGGGTTGAGAACATTTGAACAGCATGGTTGTGGAAACAGTGATAGTGGCGATGATGATGACGATAATAATGATGACGATAATAATATAGTAAGGATACAAATAACGTTGATAATGATAATAATAATATCAATCATAATAAAAAAATAGTAGCAACAGTAATGACAGTAGTGGTTAAAAAGATGATATCAATAATAATAATAATAATAATAATAATAATAATAATAATAATAATAATAATATAATAATAATAATAATAAAGGAATGGAAGGAATGGAGGGAGAAGGAGGAGGAGGATGGGGAGTGGGAGGATAAGGGGGACAAAGAGGAGAAGAAGGAGGATGCAGATTATGGGAAAGACAGAATCTAACATTCTAAGAAATATAGTCATGACGATAGGAGTAATATTGTTTATAATCATAAAAACAACTGAGAGTCATGATGTGGGAGATTGGAAAGATGGTATGGTGGATTGTAAGAAATGTACTAATGCATAATGATAATAATGATGTTTGTTGATTGGAAAGATGGTCTGGTGGATTGTAAGAAATGTACTAATGCATAATAATAATAATGATATTGGTTGATTGGAAAGATGGTATGTGGATTGTAAGAAATGTGCTAATGCATAATGAAAATAATGAATGGGTTGATTGGAAAGATGGTATGGTGGATTGTAAAAAATGTACTAATGCATAATGATAATATTAATGATATTGGTTAAAGTGAGGTGACTATTTTGGGGACGTCTTTCGTCGTCAGATAAATCTGTTGCTCCCTACTCAACACGAGAAGATGAAAACACGACTCCGAGTAGATGTTGATGTTGGCTGTTCCGTCAGATTCTTTACGTTTTGAAGTTCAAAAGTTGAATTTTGTTTACATTTTTAAGTTTTAAAAGTTGAAATATTCAGGCTGTGGGGTATGTACAGTCGTGTGATGAAATTGATGGTGGTAACATGAAAGAGATTCTTTGCAGGAATGCCTGAGTTGTGGGCCGATCACACGGGAGTCGGGAAAAGCCCATTTCGCGCTGAACGAAGCATGTAGCACGTGTGTCGTGCGTTTCCTGTCTTTGTGAAACAAGCATACTCGCTGTGTTTTTAGAGTAGGCTTCTTTGAAACATGAATCTTGCCCGGAAACTGTGTAGGTTGACAGAAGCCTTCACTGCCAATTCTTCGTTTCTTTTCAGCTTGATTTTGCCGTTTATGTTCGTTCGTTCGTTTGTTTTACATCAGCCGATGTTTCTTTTCCAAGACAGCTGTTATCGACACTTGATTTCCAAAGTCACTGGTCTCGCTGGAATGAGCTGCCAGCTTTGATTGCAGCCTTGATTTTCAGGCCACGCTGATGTCACGTACCAGGCGTGATAACGCTTCCTGGTACCATCAACTGAATACTGATTACATCCCGTCTGTGAGGGCCAAAATGTTGCCATGTGAAGTGTCAAGCCAAGGGTCAGTGACGGCATTGACAGGCATGTGTGTTCCTGCCTTCCAGGTCTGGACTGGCCCAAGCTGACGGTGGCAATGTAAGCTGGATCCGCTGTTACCTCACTGAGCTCTTCCCCAGTTGGAACGGGTCAGCTCCATACTTCCTCTGCTTGCAGAAGGTGTGTGTGTGTGTGTGTGTGTGTGTGTGTGTGTGTGTGTGTGTGTGTGTGTGTGTGTGTGTGTGCGTGTGTGTGCGTGTGTGTGTGTGTGTGTGTGTGTGTGTGTGTGTGTGTGTGTGTGTGTGTGTGTATGTGTGGGGGTGGGGGGGGGGGGGGGGGGGGGGGGGGGGGGGGGGGGGGGAATGTAGGTGTGTGCGCGCGCGCTTGGTCTTGTGGTCTTTAATTGTGGTATGGGAAAGATTTGTTTGTGTAACCTCCCCTAGAACGAAAGTTTACTTCCGTACTGGGCGGGGGAGTAACCAAGCAGGGGTAATATTCAGCAGGGGGTAATATTGCAGGGGGGTAATATTGAGCAGGGGTAATATTCAGCAGGGGTAATATTGAGCAGGGGTGGTATTGAGCAGGGGTAATATCCAGCGGGGGTAATATCGAGCGGGGGTAATGTCGTAATGTCGAGCAGGGGTAATGTCGAGCAGGGGTAATGCTGAGCAGGGGTAGCAGGGGTATACCGAGCAGGGTAGATATCGAGCAGGGGTAATGGGTATATCGAGCAGGGGTAATACGAGCAGGGGTAATGTCGAGCAGGGGTAATGTCGAGCAGGGGTAATACCGAGCAGGGGTAATACCGAGCAGGGTAATATCGAGCAGGGGTAATACCGAGCAGGGGTAATATCGAGCAGGGGTAATATCGAGCAGGGGTAATATCGAGCAGGGGTAATACCGAGCAGGGGTAATACCGAGCAGGGGTAATATCGAGCAGGGGTAATATCGAGCAGGGGTAATATCGAGCAGGGGTAATATATTGAGCAGGAGTAATACCGAGCAGGGGTAATATCGAAACATTGAGCAGGTGGA
>JADBJO010020876.1:22500-30552 GCA_016801955.1 Conus betulinus | reverse complement strand
GCCCCCCCCCCCCCAGAGATTACATATCACTGATTCCGGAGTCTTGAAGACGTTGGAAGCCACAGAAAACTACGCAACCAGCTTCTCACCACACCCCTCCCGGTTTCTCAGACGCTTGCAGGCAGTTGCTGGGTCTTCCTCTCCTTCTGCTTCCTCGCACTGTTCCTTGTAGAATGGTTTTGACAAGTCCTGCTGATCTTGGTACATGACCATACTATCCTCATTTTCCTTCGTTTCACTGTGGACAACGGGTCTTCGTATGGTCCAGTGGCTTGTCTTACTCTGGTCTGGACCTCCAGTTGGCGAGTTAGATGCTGAACTTTGAATGCAACTCACTGTGTTCACCTTCACTATGCACGTCTCCCTCGTCAGGCGAAACCAGAGGCCGCTCAAAGTGGGGCAGCTGGGAAGGAACAACAGCAACTCGCTGACTTCAAGAGGTCATAAATTCTTGTTTTCAACGATTAAACCGGTAATCGTATCACTAAAACAATAATGGCGTTCATAACCAACAGTCATTCTCCCGGATGGCATCGCTTCATTTTTTTTTTTTTTTTTTTTGGTCTTCAGTGCTTTCAGGCTGATATGGCAGCCAAACGTAATCACCACGAAACCAGTAATTAAGACCGATGAAAACAGATAATTATGACAAAAAAAGTAGCAATTACTCATATGCATGGCATCATAACACTGACAGTCAGTTCTCTTTTTAAAGACTTGTTCGCCAAGGAAGCATGGAATAACTGCCATAATTGAGTATTTTCACTCCTGACAGCTTACTATGATCATAATATTTGTTTCCTGTCTTTTTGACTCGTGTCTTGACACTGTCAAGCACAACTGATTGTTTTCACGTCATCATTCTCACCTTTATGGTATGACAAATCAAGCTGTTGATACTCACAGCTTGTTGTGTGTAAAAGAAGAAAAGACAACATTAAGACCCTTTTCAGATCACAGACTTTGCACAGGGAATCTTCCTCCATACACATTTTCTCGCTTTTTTTTTTTTTTTTTTTTTTTGCTCCTTATCCTCTTGTATTTGTTCCTGGTGAGAAAAAAAACAGTCCAACGACAATCTGCTTCGACTCTTTTGATCGCCGCTCCCCCCCCCCCCCCCCCCACTTCCCCTTTCCCCCTATCATACCTTATCAAGCTTCTGCCTCAAGCCTTGGTGAGTTTCTGTGGGTCACACAGAAGAAAGAGGATCTTTGAATGTTGAAAGGAAAGAGTGGACCCGATGGAGGAGAGAGAGAGAGAGAGAGAGAGAGAGAGAGAGAGAGAGAGAGAGAGAGAGAGAGAGAGAAACAGAGAGAGAGACAGAGAAAGGAAGAGAGAGAGAGATGGGGATAGAAAGAGAGAGAGAGACAGAGAGAGAGGAGGGGAGAAAGAGAGAGAGAGAGAGACTAGAGAAAAAGACAGAGAGAGAGAGAGAGAGACAGAGAGAGAGAGACAGAGACAGAGAGACGAGAGGAGAGAAAGGAGAGAAGAGAAAGGAGAAGAGAGAGAGAAAGAGAGAAGGAGAGAATACGAAATATTGAGAGAGAGACAGATATATAGAGGAGAGACGAGAGAGACAGATACAGAGAGAGAGACAGAAACAGAGAGAGAGAGACAGAGATAGAGCCAGAGAGAGAGAGAGAGAGAGAGAGAGGAGATGACAGGAGATGAGAGAGAGAGAGGGAGAGAGAGAGGAGATGAGAGGAGAGAGAGAGAGAGAGAGAGAGAGAGAGAGAGAGAGAGAGAGAGAGAGAGAGGGAGAGTATGGAGAGAGAGAGAGAGAGAGAGAGAGAGAGAGAGAGACAGCCGCTCAATGAAGAAGGCAAAGCAACAACAAATCCAGTAGGGAGAAAGAAAAAAAAAGTTCGCCAAACTTTGCCCAAGACACCAAAGACACCCACCTGACAACGAAAACGCTCAGACTAGATCGCAAAGGCGAAAAAAGGGTTGAGGATGGTCAGCAAAGATTTGAACCCCACACTCCCCCCCAACCCCTTCCCCCCCCCCCCCCCCCCCCCCCCCCCCCCCCCCCCCCCCAGTGTGAAGGACGACAACTTTTATATTTTATCTTTTTTTTGTGTTTTTTTTTACCATACTCTGGCTGTGGGAGAATGCTATCAAGCGGACAGACCCGTCGCTTATCTTTCCCTTTGATTGCTTTGGGCGGTTGTCCCGTTCTATGAATAGGGGGCAGTCAGGCGGGCTGGTTCTTCTACTGATGGGTCGGACACAACCATTCAGCTGTGAACTGGCGATGCCTGGAGATTTTCAAAAAAAAGAAAAGCAGAAATGGAGACCTGACACAGAAGAGAAGACAGACAGAACATCTCTCTGAAGTTGGGACCGGGTGTGAATGCGCTGGACTTCAAAATGAAAAGACAACAAGCACTACCACCATCACCAAATTAGGAGAGATGGGAAATGTGTGTGTGTGTGTGTGTGTGTGTGTGTGTGTGTGTGTGTGTGTGTGTGTGTCTGAAGGTGTGTATGTGCGCGTATGCATATATATGTGTGGGAGTTCGTGTGCACACGCGCTCGCGTGCGTGTGCATGTGTTTGTATGTGTTTGCGTGCGCGCGCGCGCGCGCGCGTGTGTGTGTGTGTGTGTGTGTGTGCGTGCGTGCGTGCGTGCGTGCGTGTGTGTGTGTACGCGCGCCCGCGCGCATGTGCGTGATGGTGACAACAAATACACACAAAGGACCTCCGGCCAATTGTTTATGTCGCCTATAGCAGAATCGCCCACACCCATCATCATCTTCATGGCAATCACAACATTCAGACGTCCCACGCCAAAAATGAACACTTTGTTCCGCTCCACACAAACTGTTCAGACCCCCAACATCTGTTTGTTCTCATCCACTTCACCAGACCCTGAGTGATGTCAGCCCACTTTGGAAAACAACTGGGTCAGCCCATGAGATACAGACAGACGCGGGAAAACCCACGCTCACACCAAATACATTGAAGAGACAGGCAGGGAAAAATTTTACCCACACTAGGTAGTTTCAGTTTCATCAAGTAGGTGTCACTGCGTGTGTGGACTAGTCCATTATGAGCTACACTACATCTCTGAAGTTTAAAGCTGAGGGACAGATGAGAACGTTTTAAGAACAGGATCTCACGGCAACGACTTAGCTGATGTCGGATCTTCGCATCAGCCCGACGCGCTGGCCAGACCGTGGGTACTTCCCTAACACTGCGGCAGTTGGGTAAATCGAAGGAAAAGGCAGACAGCTCACAATCACATCTGACACGTTCAAGAGACAGAAGGAGCCATTTGTCAAATCCAATACATTCAACAGAGAGGAGGACTACATACACTCACATCACGTACTTTGACGTGACAGACAGACGACATACAATCACACCAGACATATTCAAGAGAGGAGCAGAAACGTCCATCATACCAGAACATGAAAGAGACAGGCAGACAACATAAGCGCAGGGCGGAAACATCAAAGAGACAAATAGTCTGGAAGCCGAAATTTGTAGCTAGTCCAGAAAATAGGTTCGCTGCTGATTTCATGCTAGAATAGTGCAACTGGTTTTTGAAGCGTCTAGGCATAGGGAAGTCTAGTTCCACTTGTTGCACAATCAGAATCTGGATATTATGGCCGCCATGACAGTTTTCAAAATGGCCACCATCGAAATTAGTTAGTTTATTCGTATTATATGTTCTACTGGCCAGAAATTTGTCATGCTGATGTGAAATATATCATAATCCAACACAAGGAATACGTTTTGTATTGGTCACAAAATGTTCATGTTTTTGCTCATTTCGTGAGAATATTGACCCAAAAAAAAAATGGGCAAACTGAAGACATTAGTACTCCGCAGAAACTATTATTCTCTATGCTAGATTAAAAGCTATGTCGTCAGCACTTGTGCTGTACAGGGAACTCAAACAATTTGTACTATTTGTAACAGTCATCACAAAGAGTTATTAGTATGGTGTTTTGTAAAATGAAAAACATAAACATTGATGCCGATGTACACATTAAATTTGACAGACCTAGTGCAATCCTATGCCCGACACTACTGGCAACATTAACACTGATGCAATGAATTTAACTGTCATGTAAATGTTCATCACGGTGATGGATTCAAAGTCGGTCAATATGTTATTGTCACAAGTTGTCAGATTCTTTCTGACATGGAACCATTCAGTCTTTGCTTTGCAGAAAGAGTAAACCTGAGGGATGCCCTAAGACTCTCTTCAGCTTTCCAGAGTTGGTAAAGTATATGGGTTTCTGCAAAGGCCTTTGCAGCCACACGCTTTCGTACACCCGAGCCCATTGTATGTACATTTGCACCGCCGGGTTGCACAAGACCCACGGTATTTGCAGATTGTCAGCTTCACACAGAAGGCAGTGATGGGCTGGGCAGTCATCAGTCGCGGCTGAAGCATCTCATTGCCATCTCTAACCACACCCATTCCCACCACTGTCCTCAGGTGCAGGGAGGTGTGGTTCAGCTTCCAAAGCTCTTCTCCACACAAGAGTCTGATAATGTGCCCGCTTGATGTGGAGAATGAGCGCATCATGGGTTGGAGGCAGATTCTCAGTTGCTTTGGTCAAGCTGAGGAACAGATCACACCTGACTTGCTGAATGGAATTGTCTTGGCCATTGGGAGCATACAGCTTGCAGACAAAGGACTCTGCATCAGCAAGCACATTCTCTCTGGAAAGTCTGCCCTGCCAAGATTCTTTAAAAGGTGAGAGTTGTTTTGGAAAACTGCCCATGCTGACCGCTTCCAATTCAGCAAACTGGCTTGTACCGTCCGAGCCTGTTGCAGCATGAAATGCCAGAAGAGATTTCCCTCTGCGAATCTCTGTGATGTTGATGGAGTGAACAGGAACAAAGTGTTGCTTTTTAGGTGTGCCAGCATTCATCCACAGAAAGGGACTGAGCTGTGGCTGATAGGCAAGAAGGAGAACAAGGACTTCAGTGTCTCGGCTGACAACAATAGTTTGCACATATCCCAGTTCAAATGCTTCCTTGGCATGGAGAAGAATGCGAGTGTCAGCTTCTTCATGCTCAGCAGATGACAACTGTGAGACATCTCTCCCAGACGACGTCCACACTTTTGCAGGATCTGTGAATCCTCCGTTCAATACCAGCTCACATCCTTCTTGGTTCTGGAACTTCTTCTCTAACTCTGTGCATAGAAAGTTTGCCAAGCTTGCTTTGTTTTCATCTAAGCAGATGGAGTGTATCCCAGTGGCCCATGGATTGGCTTCTTGTTTGCACATCTCGTCTGATTGCTTTTTTTTTTGCCTCGTACCCTCTGACTTCGAGCTGTTGCTTTGATTGTTTTCTTCCTGTACTGATCAAAGGCAAGATCAACCCTGGAACAACGATTGGAGAACAGATGACTGACATGATCAGCAACAGCATCTGCCCATTCACCCAGTGTTTTAGCGTTCATCCTGTTTCCCAGTGTCTGGATCAATGCCATGCCATCAATAACAGTACATGTCGGTAATAGTCCTGGTGCAACATGAGGCAAGTCTTGCTGGAGAATCTTGCCAAGATCAGCTTTGTTCAGAGGCAGACGCAGTCTGCCATCAGGCATTGCCAGTGACAGTGGAACTTGCAAAATCTCCTGCTCCAACCTTTTGTTCATGTCAACATCTCTGCCTGCCTGCATTGCTGTCACCACACGTGTCAGAAGTTTTCTGTCTGCCTTTAGTGCAACAGTTTTTTTCCTTTCCAACTTGGACCTCAACATTGTACATGCTCTCTCTCAAAAGTGTGCAGATTCTTTGACTTGATTCTGTCATGAAAACTTGTTGTCTTCTTTATCAGCCTGTCCTCAGCAAAGTCTGACACAAGCTGCTTTCCAGTGCTTTCAGCATGCAAAAGGTCACTTGTTATCACTTCACTGGCAATAAGTCCCCTGTCGTAATTGAGACTAATTATGGGGAAGTGCGATCAAATGGATTGTAAGTTTCGAAAAGGTCAGTGAGCTTTTGAACATACTCTTGGTCTTGGGTCATTCTTTTGGGACCAAAATCTTTGTGTGCACAATCATGCTCATCATCGTCTTCTTCACTGCCCGCTACTATAAACATGTTTTTCGTGTCTCGTGTCAGCTGGGCCCTCTCTCATTGAAATACAATGGCCCATCTGTCACGGGCGGAGTCTGTTTTTTCGTTATACCAACAAGACCTCCAGCCACTTTCCGGCTTTGTTGATATGCTCAATTGCCTGGTCATCAGGTATTTCATTGAACTTCTCTTTTGTTTCTTTGGTGACAAAGTCTTCTGCAAGAAAACCTCTGTGCACTTCTGGAGCTGTTTTGGGCAACATGTGCATGTCAGCAAGGAAGACAGCTCCCCAGCGTGTGTAATGGAAATGATCAAATGCTCCAAACCAGGGCAGCATTTCAGCAAATGATGTCAGGAACAGGTTCCAGGTCTCCTCACGAAGAGCGTGTGTGAACCTCAAGAGGACAGAGATCAACTTCATGTACGTTCTCCAGAATTGAAAGGTAGCATTCTCTGAACAAGAAGCTTCAAACTCACGAAACAGGACTTGCACCTCTTCCATTTCTGACAAAAGGAGGTCTCCAAGGGAGGAACTGATTCCTCTGTCGTCTTTGTTGGCAAAGGCATCCGAAACTCTTCCAGCTGCATTTTTCAGGTCATCTCGGATGAGCTTGTCATTCTCCTTGGCCCAAGCCGTGAAGCATGCCCACAGAATCGACCAAAGCGCCTCTAATGTCAACTTGTGAATGCGAATGACACGGTTCCATCCTTTCTCTTTCATCACTTGTTCACATGTCTTTTCACCAAGGACTCCACCTTCAGTCCAGATATTCTCCACGCCTGATGAATCCATGAATTCTCCTATCACTTTCGTGAAATTCATTTGGGTATGGACTCCTCCAGGCATAATGACCAGATCCTGGCAGCTTTTGTCCCATTGCAGCATCTTTGCTTTGCAGTATAGCTGCTCGTCCAAGGTGATGACTGTGTACTATTCACCAATCTCCTTTGTCATTGCCTGACAGTTTTGCAGAACCATCCACAGCGTGTCAAAGTTATGGGCTGGGGCATTCAGTATTGGCATTGGCCCGACTATTGTCACAGGTGGATCAGTTGTGGACACTTTCTGGTTGAAACCACTCCAGCCTGGAAACTACCTGATTGTTTTGTTGATGGAGTCTGGCCAAGATCCATGCAAGATCCCGAGCGTTTGCTGTCTTAATCTTCTGTTCATCAGGCAGGTACCATGGTTGCTGCACCGGTTCAGAAAAGACAGGTTCTGGTTTTAAGTTGATCATGTTAGCCTCTTGAACACCCGTAATCTCCGGAGGGGCACGGAGAACGCTGGAGCGGCCAGGCTTAATCTGAATGTCCATCTCTGGCTCCTGTTGTCCCTTGCGTCTGAGGGCCACACACTGGCTGGCGTGAAAGGTGCCAGACCCAGTCAACGTCTCCTCGATAATGTCAATGTTGTCATTAGAATATCTCAAATATCCTGTGGTAGGTGGGATGGGATGTTGAGAAGGTTTCTTGGGATCATGACGTTTCCATTGTCTCGGAAGTGCTGAATAACGTCATTGGCAATAGCTGTGTCAACGCGTTTCACTGTATCATACCCCACTGTTGTGCAGCTGCATGGAACAGATCGACAAGCTCCTTTGAACGCGTAGCCTGGTGAAGAGCAAGGCCAAGGCCGAGGTGTTTTGAAGTCATTTTTCTGCCTCCTGATGCCACAAAAATAATGTCCTGGCAGATGCTGAGAACTGTGTTCTTTGCCTCTGTCTCTTCCCCTTCCTCGTCCATCTTCTCAGTGTTGTCACCGCCACAAAGGATATTTATAAGCATGTACAAAGTCTCAGGCACAATTCGCTCTGCATTTTCTGCGGTAAGTCCACCAATTGTGTCGTGCCCTGGAGAGTGCTTAAGATCACTGTGAATCTTTATGCCAGCTCGGAAAATCCAACTGAGGATTTCGTCCTCAAGATGTGGCCGACAGTCCTGAGCCACTTCATCGTCTTCAGAACTCTGTCCCGGTTCTGGCAAATTATCTACGGTGGCTCTCA
>JADBJO010020876.1:10000-12500 GCA_016801955.1 Conus betulinus | reverse complement strand
TGAGGATGGTGTTATTTGCCATACGAAGCTGCCTTTGGATGCTGGTGGAAGTGGTATCCCGCTGCAATAGGGCCTGCCTCTCGATGAAACGATCTTCTCTGGGAGTAGTCTGCCTAGGCCGACTGACCGTGGCCTCTCTTCAACGCTGTTGGTCGCCCTAAAACGCTGATTCAGTCTAACAATAACTGAATGATGCACACCAAGTCGTCGCGCCACTTCAGCCTTTGCAATGCCATCTTGTATCCACGCAATCGCCCTGGTTTTGTCAAAGGTGCTAAGTTTTCTTCGTGGTGGCATGGTGAGAAAAGGGCTGACAGAAACCAACCCCGCGCTTAAAAACAGCCAAAAGAGGGGCATAAAACTCACTTGAGAGACTGCTCTTGCACGGGAAAAAAGAATTTTTCATTTTACACATCTTGTGTCGCCAGCAAGCTTGATGCAAAACAGGCACAGTTAACGCAACTTTGCACTTTTTATCCCGCGCGGTAACGAGGTCACCAAGACCCCCGTGCGCACTACCAGTTGACACAGGCTGGATTACACACTGCTGTGTGAGATTCCATCATGGTTGCCGCATAACAAAAAAAACAATGTTTTTTTGAAGGGATGAATCAACCCCCTGTGTGCAAAGGCCTGTGCTTAACTTTATGTGACTAGTATATATATATATATATATGTGTGTGTGTGTGTGTGTGTGTGTGTGTGTGTAATACACATACGTGGGATGGGGGATGGGAAGTGCTAGGAGGAGCAGGTGGAACAGGAAGAGGAAGACAGGACCGCAACACGATGAAGTCAGAGCGTCAATACCAAACTCTCCACCGGCAGAACCGACGGACCGCGATCAAAGTTCCCCTTAAGAAAGAAACCAGTTCCATTGCCTGTCCAGAATCGACTTTCGACCGCTGAACAGGACTCATCAGCGAAACACGGCCGACGGTATTAGCTCTCCCTTCGCATCAGGTGGAGTTACACCGCCTATTTTCTACGTGCTGTTCTCGCCCATCATCGGGTTCAAAATCAGAACCCAACGCCATTCCAAAAACAATCAGGGAAAGAGGTAGGGAGGCGGAATGAGAAGAAAGGGTGGTGAGGGAAGAAGCTGCTTAAAGTTAAATCGATCCAGTAAAGAGGCATAGATATTGGACAATCTTTGAGCCCAAGCTTGAGGATCCATGTAAGGATACACGGAAGGTCAAAAGGTGTCGACAGTGACGGTGGTCGGCTCTATGGGTTCATAATCCAGGCATCGCCAATGGTGTCAGTGCTGACAACATCTCAGAACTATGCACGTGCAGCATTCCCACTCCACAGGCCATATTCCACAAAGCTTTCGCCTTTCACTTACAAGGTTAAAGCGGGGGGGGGGGGGGAGGAAGGACTGTAGCATATGCATACCATGACGGGATTAAAAGGTGTCATTACAAGTGTGATTAAGAGTAAAAAAGCGACGGAAGAGAGAGAAACCGACAGGGCGGGGGGGGGGGGGGGGGGGGGGGGGGGGGGGGGGGGAAGAAAGAAACCCTCGTACTTGGCTTTTCCAATGGCCGATCCTAAACGACATAGAAAACGGGGCAGACTCATACTGGGTTTTTTCTGAAGGCAGATGCGAATCTCGGTGTTTGGTGTGTGTGTGTGTGTGTGTGTGTGTGTGTGTGTGTGTGTGTGTGTGTGTGTGTGCGTGTGTGTGGATATGTGTGTGTGTGTGTGTGTGTGTGTGTGTGTGTGTGTGTGTGTGTGTGTGTGTGTGTGCGTGCGTGCGCGCGCGCCTGTTTCTGTGCGTACTAGGTGTGTGCCTTTGTGGGAGACGGGAAAAAAAGAAGGGGGGTGGGGAGGGAGGGAGAAAAAGTGAAGCTTCAGAACAGGTTTACTTTCAGCCTAAATGTATCTCATGGGCTAGAACGAGCCCGGAGTCTTGTTCTTCTTCTCTCCTCTTACATTTCTCTCTCTTTCTTTTTCTTTTTTTTTTTTTTAGGCAGACTCAATCTTCTGTCAGACACTGCAGCTTCGATTGGAGTGGGTGGGGGTGGCGACGATGCATGGGACTGGGGGGGGGGGGGGGGGGGGAACAGTATGGTTTGAGATCTTGGGATCAGTATCATTGAGGTTCATGCCTGACTTACATAGACCTAACTGCCTTCTGGAACCCTTGCAGCGAACGGGCGGACAATCCTAACCTGCAGTTAGACCTCATTATAAATGAAAGGGGGTGAATCCGTGATGTCCAGGCCGTGATAGGTTTCAACTCTTCGTCGCTCTAGGTTCACACCAATGGACGGGAGTCTGTGTGGGGGAGGAGGGGGGAAGGGGGGTGATTAGGATATATCTGACCTCTACTACTAACCACGCCGGTGCGCGTTCCCAACTGTATACACCCTTACTACCCGATCAAGTCCTAAAGAATTCGCTAAAAAAAATAAAATCGACTGTCAGCGTTATAAACAACAGTGCATCTCTCTCTCTCTCTCTCTCCTCTCTCTCTCTCTCTCTCTCTCTCTCT
>JADBJO010020876.1:0-5000 GCA_016801955.1 Conus betulinus | reverse complement strand
AGAAACAAAAAAAAAAAAAACAAAAGAAAAGAAAAAAGAAAAAGAACACACAACATACGACGCCAAAACAGATTTTAAAGAATATTTAATCCTATGGGATGTTTGTGCGCAACGCAAAATTAATATTCATGTTCAGAGTATATAATCTGTAATTTTGACTCAGATCAACCATCTCGTAGTTATGAGTGTCGCAGCGGACTTAGGAAAACAGGTATCCATGTGTTGGGTTTCGTGTGGACATAAAATAGACTGAAACTAATACTGAACACGCCATTTAAAAAAAAATTCAAACGGTTATGAGTACTTTTTCTTCATGAATAAAGAAAAAGATGAGACATTATTCCCTCTCTCTCTCGTTTTTCAACATGAATATTGTTCATTCGAGTACGTATGTCATAATGTGGGGCGTTTATTGTCGGAGCATTTTTTTTTCAAGTTGTAAAGTGAGACGACTACAGGTGGAAATCCAAACAAATCTTAAATAAATGTTAACGAGCCGCCCCCCCCCCCCCCCAAAAAAAAAAAAAAAGTGGACAAACGACTCACAAGACAAAAAACGACGCGTTTCGACCTCATAGGTCTTCTTCAGGCAAGATACAAAACACATTATTACAACGAAAATGAACGCGTCGTGTTTTGTCTTGTGATTCGTTTTTGTCCACGTTTTTTGGGCACTTCGTTAACATTTATTTAACATTTTTTTTTCGAGTTGAAATGATATAAGATGTAACAGTGCAGGGGGGGGGGGGGGGGGGGGGGGGGGAGGAGCGTATTCTTATGGGGAGTTATTAGATACATCGGTCCCGGATATTGAAAAAAAAAAACACGGCGAAAAAAACAAAACAAACAAACAAACAAACAAAAAAAAAAGGAGAAGATAACGCCTGTTCTTTCCACTGTGAAAGAAGATCACCTTTTCTCAGTAACGTAGGGGTCAAGATGACTGACACGCAATTTGCGCGTGCGTCATGTTGATACACCCACTTCACACCAAAGCCAGACAGGTCATGAGATCCGTGTCGATGGGGCGATAACGATAACAGGTGAAGACAAACTGTTTGGTGCATCTTTGTCACACACCGCGGCACATTTTGACATTTTCTCTCTGGTCTGATTGAACTGTCAAGATGGGGGGGCGAAAAAGACCGACTGTCCTGTGAGAAAAAGGGGGGTGTAGGGGTGGGGTGGGATAGGGGGAGGGAGGGTGGGGTGGTGGTGGGAAGGGAGATCACGCATGTCTTTCCATCTCGCACGCAGAGTTACCTTTTCTCGGTTCATGGACCAAACGGACAGGTCTAGAGGATTCAATATTTTGGTTTGAAGCGCACGTCAAGGATAACGATTCGGAGAGCATCAACTGTCTGCATTACAGACGCAACCGTTTCACACCTATGTTCTGGCATTTCTCTCTCTCTCTCTCTCTCTCTCTCTCGCTCTCGCTCTCGACTGAACTATTCAGCTGACTGACAGGGGCTCTACTGCACTGGGCGGGTGCCCACCCAGTGCCGTTTGTCCGATGAACAAGGCGGGACCACTCCCGCTAAACGCGAGCTCTAACAGCAGCGATTATCACCCTTAATAGATTTCCAAACTTCGTCTGTCACTGCACTCTCTCAAGGAGTCGAGTATCATCGACTGGCGCAGTGAGACTGTTGTGAGAATTTGTATCGTGTCTGAAAGTTGATTCTCCTCATTTCTTCCACATTACAATCAAGGTACAAGCCAGGTGGTTCCAAGCAAGACAGATTTAAAATCAAAAGGAATGGGAACTGTTTGGGCGCTTCCAGCTGGCGCAAAGACAAGGTCACGGGTGTGAGTGAAAAGGCCTGCTGAAGCGTGAATTAAGTCAACTTAAGGGGAAGATCATGTATTTGAAGATTGTTTGCGATTTTTTTTTTTTTTTTTTTTTTTTTTTTTTTTTTTTGCTTTCAAAATTCTCTAGATCCAGGAGAGGATGAGTGGTAGGCTGTTTTTTTTTTTTTTTTTTGTTCACAAATTATCAGTTTAACATTGAATGCGGGCTCAAATTTGATGGTAGGCCATAAAAACACTGACATGGAGTACACAGTGTTTTAGTGCAAAATTCTAATTGTGGCGTGTGACTTACGGTAAGCCTCCAAACGCTGACGTGGATTACGCAGTGTTTTAGTGCCAAATTCTAAAGTGTGGCGTGTGACTAGCACAATCTTGCAACAGCAGCTGCTGAAAAGCGTGTTGGCCCAAAGCGGTGGGAACGGTCAAGGCCACGAGTTCCGCAAGCAGTGCAAAAATTGCCGTTCCGTTGCCCAACTGGGGGGAAAAAAAAAACAGGACGCGGGGAAGAGAAGAAGGGGAAGGGAAGAAGAGTAGGGGTGGGACAGGGGGACAGGGTGGTGGGGGGGGGGGGGGGGGGGGGGCAAAGGAGGGGGATTGAATTATGAAGCCACAGTGGTTTAGAGGGAGAGGGAGAAGAGGGACGGCCGGGGGCGGGGGACGCGTAGGACTGAAGAGAGAGGCCGGGAGCGGGGATAAGCGAACGACGGAGGGGGAGGGGGGGGGGAGGGGGGAGGGGGGGATATCGACGTGAGGGGGGAGGGGGTGGAGATGAAAGGGGGAGGGATATCGATGAAGAGACGGCGCGAGTATCCTACGGGCAATGGAATAATAAAGCATGGTTATCGCATGCCGGCGAGAGTAAAATCAGCCGTGTGTGTGTGTGTGTGTGTGTGTGTGGTGTGTGTGTGTGTGTAATGTGCGCGCGCATAAGCGCGCACATGCATGTGCTCATGCGCGCGTGAAATCATACAACCACAGGCAGTCAAAACTCATACACTAAAAGTGCGCACTCGTCTTGTTTTTTGCGCAATTTCATTGTTTTTTTTTTTTTTGTTTTTCAGAGAAGACATCTTCTCCCCTACCCCCCTTCTCTTCCCCTTCCTCTCCCCCCCCCCCCCCCCCCCCACATCCCTACTAACCATCCCACCCCTTCACCCTACCCAACCCTCTCCCTCCCTCCACCCCCCTCCCCCCACTTCTAAAGTGTATGGGCTTTCCTCCTGGATCCGCAAACCTGCCCTAACTGACACAGAACGTTGTACTCTGAACACCCTTCTGGGCCAGACGGACGCAGTGGTCATCATCACGAGTTACGTGAACAGACAATCACTCTGTCGTCAGCAGCAGCAGCAGCCAGCACCACCACCGCCCCCACCATTACTACCACCACCGCAGCACCACCATCTTCATCTTCACCACCACCATCATCAATTGCCATCATCATCACCACACACCACAACCCGACCACACCATGTACTACTACCGCTACCACCGCCACCAACCTCATCATCGCCGCCACCACTAGCCGCCTATAAAAGTCTTTTCAAAGCTATGGTCGTGGTGGTCGCTGTGTTGAGTGAGCCACGTGCTGCTGCTGCTGCTGCTGCTGCTGATGATGATGATGATGACGATGGCGGTACAGAGGGGCAGGTTTAGCCAAAGAGAGTGGGGCGAGGGCACGACGATGATGATGATGATGATGATGATGATGATGATGATGATGACGACGACGACGACGACGCCGATGATGATGATGATAATGATGATGATGATACTGATGATGCTGGTGATGATGGTAATGGTGGTGATGGTGGTGTGTGATGGTAGTGGTGGTAACTGTTGATGGTTCAGAGTGACAACTTTGAGCAAAGAGCGGGGCGATGAGGCTATGATGATGATGCTGATGATGGCGGCGGCGGCGGCGGCGGGCGGCGGTGTGGGTGGTGGTGGGGTGGTAAATGGTGATGGTGGTGGAGACTGTTGACGGCAGAGGAGTGACAGCTTTCACCAAAGAGACGGGCGAGGCAATGATGATGATGATGATGATGATGATGATGATGATGACGATGATGATAATGACGACGACGACGACGATGACAACGATAATGATGATGATGATGATGATGATGATGAGATGATGATGATGATGAAGATGAGACTGTGACAGTGCAGGACGACAAGCTTTCATCGAGGAGGGGAGCGAGGCGAGTGATGACACTTGACGTTGTCTCACCATGGTGGACCGTCAGACTGACTAAAAAGAACACCTTAAACCAAGTCTCTGATGAAACAAGTCAACGAGCTGGCCAATCACGCCTGCATCCAAGTAGGTGAGTACGCAAATGAGGAAGCAAGTGACCGCACGTGAAATTAGCAAGAGAAAGAGGAGAGAGGCAAAAGAATGAACAGAGAGAAAAAAGAAACGGAGAGGGGAGGAGAGAAAGAGGAAGAGACAAAAGAGGGGGATAACGAGCGAAGATGGTGAAAGACAGGGGGAGAGGTAAAAGGAGGAGAGATTGAGGAGAAGGAGAAGGGAGAGAGAGAGGGAGGAGAGAGAGACGGAGACGGGCGAAAGGAGAGAAGGAGAGAGGGACAGAGGAGAGAGAGAGAGACCAGAGAGAGAGACAGGGAGAGAGACAGAGAGAGAGCCAGACAGAGAGAGACAGAGTTAGAGACAGAAAGAGAGAGACAGAGAGAGATGAGAGGAGAGAGAGAGAGAGGAGAGAGACGAGAGAGAGGGGGGGGAAGACACGCGCCCGATAAGACTAGTACTCATCTCCTCATCCGTATCAACTGAGAGAGAGAGAGAGATGGAGAGAGAGCGAGAGAGATGAGAGAGGGAGAGAGAGAGAGAGAGAGAGAGACAGAGGAGACAGAGAGAGAGACAGAGAGGAGAAGAGAGACAGACCAGAGTAGATCAAGACAGAGAGAGAGATAAATCGCTGTGCTAACAGGTCCAAATTGTAACGAACTTTATCATCTCCAGGCTTACCAAACTGTAACCAATAATACAGCATAGAATGAGGTACACACTCACTATGTAACTGGACTCCGTCTTGTAAAATAGTGTAAAAGAACAAACAACAACAAAACAAACCAACAACAACAAAAAAATCCAGACATACAAGAACGTGAACCAAGCTCATCGCTTCTCTCTCTCTCTCATCTCTGCTCTCTCTCTATCG
>JADBJO010020875.1:22500-30555 GCA_016801955.1 Conus betulinus | reverse complement strand
TGTGTGTATGATAAACACATGCAATGAGTTTTTTGTATGGAACACTTGGCGCTGACACAGTCTTGTTTTTAACCTTCAAACATGGAACTAATCACACTTTTCCCTCCTTCTTGACAAGTGTATCCAGAAGTCGGCATCGTCTGTAAGCAACAGTTTCTGAATCCCAAAGACAGGGTGACTCTTGGCGAGAAAGGGAGCGACAGCATAAATCGTATTAGTAAACAACTGAATGACAATATCCATGCAGAGGAAGGTGATTTGGTTCACCGTGTATGTCATAGCCAATACACTAATCCCAAGGCCACTGAAAGCAAGCTGAAGAAAAGAAAAAAGCTCATGTCCCCCCAAAAGACAAGACAACCAAGATCGTAGGACTCTGATGCTGAACCAATGTGCTTATTTTGTCAGAAAGGGGAAAAGCGGCAAAGAAAAGGCCCCAAGTGGGCGTCAAGTGGACAACTGTAAGCTGTGCAGATGTTAGAATTCCAAAAGTCAGTTTTGCAAACATGTGTCCATCAAAGGAATTCATGGGCAAGAGATGTCAAAGCAAGACTTGAATTTCTACACGACTGTGTGGCCTGAGATACAGTTTACCATAATGCCTGTCTTTTGAACTTTCGTTCTGACTGTCAGATTCCAAGATGTTTTTGGATGAAGAGCCCATCACCCCAAAAAAGTGTGTTCCAGTGGACCAGAAGATTTTCAAAGACTTTCTGCCTTTGAGAACATCATTGACCAGCTCGACTCTCTTGACTCTGACCAGATGACCGTTCGTGATTTGTTGACATCATGGCACACAGTCTTAAGGATTTAGAAACTGAAGCATATAGTACTGTGCACATGAAGAAAAAACTGATAAAACACTATGGAATGAGATCGTTTTTCACAGTCCCCCAACCAAGCAGATATAATCACACTGAAGAAGACAGCTAATAGTAATACCTTCCTGCGTCAGTTTTATAAACAACCAAGAAATGCTGATCTTGAAGCAGAAAAACTGCAACAGATCAATGCTGCTGCAGACATCATTCATTGTGACATCAAGTCAATGTTAGGTTGCAAAGAAGAGTATGCGGATTCTGTCTCTCTTGAGAACCATGGAAACTACATTCCTGGGACACTGAAAATTTGTCAATCAAGTCGTTCACAAAGAAAAATGTTGATTTGAAGGTATCTGCAATAGGCCAAGCTATAGTACTTAACTGTCGACCAGACACCATCATTGCACCACTGCAAATTGGCCTTGCAGTACAGATGCACAGAACCTTTGGTTCCAGGTTCTTAACTGATGCACTGAATCATCTTGGTTTCTGTGCATCATACAGCGAGGTCAGGAAGTTTGAACTGAATGTTGCAGCCCCCTATGGAGTTGATCTTCCCACAACAGACAGAGAGACAATTCAGTTCCTTGCAGACAACATCGACCACAATACAGTGACAAGTGTTGGCCACAACACCTTCCATGGAATGGGAATGATTGCAGCTATAAGCCCAGGCATCAGTAAGCCAAGGGAAATTCCCAGACAACAGGTGTCAATGCAAGATGTCCAGGCCATTGGCAGGATTGAGATCTCTTTTCACCAGTAGGCAATATGATAAGTCAATCAGTCAATATTTGATCAATACAAACCTCTCACTTATTAGTATGTCACAAAATGAAGGGAAAGGGTGGTAAACATTGCAGTGTAAAAAATAGTGAGTATATTCAGTAAAGTAGCATACACTGTTCTTTACTTTCAGACTCGAAGTACCATTCAGAAAGTAAAGTATGTTTATTTGTCCAGGAGAAGGGGCCGAATTTTTATTTCATGGTGTGTGTGTGTGCGTGTGTGTGTGTGTGTGTGTGTGTGTGTGTGTGTGTGTGTGTGTGTGTGTGTGTGCGTGTGTGTGTGTGTTTGCAAGCATATTCCTTTACTATCTGTCGCTCTGTGTGTGTCCATCTGTGTGTTTGTTATTTCTCTATGAAGGGGCTGTGAACAGAGAGAGAGAGAGAGAGAGAGAGAGAGAGAGAGAGAGAGAGAGAGAGAGAGAGAGAGAGAGAGAGAGAGTGATGCACGTGAGTGGGATGGGGAAGGGGGATTGTTGCTCTCATATACTATATACAGAACACAACCATACTTACTTTTTTTTTTTAACCCGAGACCTTTTGTCAACAGGTCAAACTGGAATGGCTTGTCAACACGCTTCTTCAGGGCGCTTCATGACATTGTGTGTGAAGATGACACATCTAACTTGGATCTCCTTTGGAAGATCTCTTGGCCACTGAAGTCACCGCGGCCTTCATGGAGTGGGATGATGCAGATGCTGCAGACAGGACAACACCCAGGGAAGTCTTCCATGTTTTCCCTACCTATGATTAACTTGAATCCAAGTGATATGTCATGCATATACTCCACTCTTACACTCCTTTCCTCTTTGGCCCATAAGAACAAGGTCAATCCCATTGTCACATTTGGCCAGCCTCTCTATTGGAAAGCACCGACAATTGTCAGCAGTGAAAATGCAGGAAGTGATATCAAGTCTGTAGTTCTGCACCTTGGCACTTTTCACCTTCAAATGAGCTTTTTTTTAGCTATTGGGCACACCATGGCAGGATCAGGCCTTCAGGAGATCACTGAACTGGTCTTTGCTCCCAATACTGTCGTACACAATCTCTCTTGCAAAGCCTATGCTCGTGCAGTCTGAGCACATTTGTTGGTCGATGCAGCTTTGAATGCTCTTCTCACTGCTGATGGGTTTGAGGCTTCACAAATTGTTGTCTACCAAGAAACTCCCAGAGATGTGGAACATAAATCAGACCAAAATGAAATAGCAATGGCTCCTGTTTTTTTTTTTTTTTTTTTTTTTTTTTTGCCAATTTCAGATTCTGACGAGGTGGATTCTGGCAATCTAGAAGCAGATCTAGGGAATGATACTTTGAATGCTGCTTCAAGTGTTTGTGGAGAAAGTTCTGAACGGCAGCATATCAGCCGAAGATGTCACGACAATGTGTTCAGCTATTTACTAGTCAGCTGGATGAGCACAAGAAACATCTGTCCTACGTTAGAAATGTAGCATTGTGTTTGCAGTACATGGACATGACTGACATTCAGCGGAAATCAATCAAAGCTTAAAGGACAGGTAACTTCAAGATGCATCTGGAGTCTGTCAGGTGTATGTTGCCACATTTGGCTACGACTGGTCGCCATCATTACACCAAGTCGGCCTGGCTGTACCTTCAGCAGATGGTTGACCTCCAGGAGGTCAATCCTGATGTCTTTCACAGTTTCACACAAGGACGGCACGTGATCAGAAGAAGTGACCATTTCTGGGGGGGAGGCCTTTCATCAGATCTGATCATTGAACAGGTCCTCATGCGAAGTTTAAAGACCAACGGAGGGCTGACTCGTGGCACAGGAACGGGGGAGCATGAGAGACTTGCATGGCTTATGGGCATGCCAGCTTGTGCTGAAATCAATTCAGCCATGCAAAGGACAACTGACATCTCTTTCACTACAAATGAACAGCATCCAGAACACAAAGATCTCAGTAAGTCAAGACTGCAGAAAGATCACAATGATACCCTTGTGATTGTGCATTACCTCCATAAGATAAGACAAGACAATGTTGCTTATAGCCCAGCCGACTGCAAAGGGCCATATCAGGGCTGTCACCACGTTAAAATCAACTCACACAGTCTTTCATTCACACAAATCTTTAAAATACATCGTGCATTACCTCCATGAAAGAAATCCTTTTCATGCAAATCAGACCTTGAGGTGCATTGCAAGTGGAAGGGCAGCAGACACAGTACAGTGAATGCTGACCAGGCAAAAGTTCTTGGAGAGAACATTTTGGATAGCATGACTGGCAAGAATGCCTTAGAAGTGTCCTTGAAAAAGAAAGACCAGGTTGTTTCAATGGCTACAAAGCTTGTCTGGATCTTGGCCTTCGTGGTTGGTGGTGGAGGGCGCCGATGTAGACAAACCTTTGTCTGCACTCAGCCCCTTCGCTATCCAAAAAGGTTTCAGTTGTCTGTCGGGTAATCCAAATCAATCAAACGACTGAGAAATGGCTCATTTCTGGTGGAATGCGGTACGAAATGTCAATCAGATCGGCTCCTGAAATCAACAACTCTTGTCGACCGAAAAATCAAGGTGTCGCCTCACAAGAACCTGAATTCTTCAAAGGGGGTCATTCGCTGCCCAGACTTAAAAGGAGTATCGAAGGATGAGATAAGGTTCGAACTGAAATCCCAGGGAGTCATGGATGTGCGAAGAGTCACAATTCGTAAGGGTTCTGAAAGAGTGCCAACAAACCCTCTTTCTGACCTGCACCCCTTCACTGCCACAGTCTATCAAGGTGGGCTATTTGAATGTCAAGGTTACCCTCTATGTTCCATCCCCGATGCGTTGTTTCCGGTGCCAGAAGTTTGGCCATGTGCGGGATCGATGCTCTGGAGAGGAGATTTGTGGTGTCTGCTGCCAACCGAGCCACAAAATGCCATGTGTTCATCCGGCGCGTTGTGCAAACTGCGGAGGCAGCCACCCCCTCCTCCTAGAGAGTGTCCGGTTTGGCACCAGGAAAGTAGCATCCAAAGGGTGAAGACGGAAAGAAGGATTCCATTCCATGAGGCCAAAAGGTTGGTTCTGGGCAGTCTGCCGCATCCCAACAAGTCCTACTCTCAGGTTGTTAAACAAGTTTCTTCAGTGTCTGTCTCCTGTCAGACAGACACCTTTTGCTTTTCTAAGACTCTGCAATCCAAACCATCTGCCCCCAGTGGAGGCAGGAAATCCGCTACCCCTGTGATAAGTACAAACTCCCTCAGCGGTGGCGTAAAACCTGCTGCCTCCCATTCTGCCCTGCAGACACAGGTTGGGAGACCCTCTGCTTCAAAAGCTCCCCTTCCCCCCCAAAAAAACCCTGTTCCTCCCAGGGGCACTCGCAGCCCCCAAGCGGTGCCTCATCAAGGCACAATTCCAGGAAGCCCTCTGGTGCAGAGAACATTGAGGTGGATGGCCCATCATCTGCCTCCGGAGCTTCCAAGAGAACAAAAAAAAGTCCAGAGGAAAAACGTTCAAGTCTGGAAATACACAATCCATATTCTCCATTGCAGTCGGATGATGACAAGACAGTAATGGACTGAGAAGTCTGTTGTCATCTCTCCATTCTCATGGATTCAATAATATCTCACTTGTGCCAGCCTTCTGTGAAAATCAATAATAAGCGCCTTGATTCTAGGCTGAAAGCCAACAGTATGGAGAGGGTGGAGGTACCTGCAGACGGGAATTGCTTTTATCACGCAGCTTCACTTCACATGAATGAGGATGCAGAAGACCTCAGACAAAACCTCTGTCGTTTCATGATGAAGAATGTTAAGGATTGCATCCAATTTCTCAACACTGATCCTGGCCTCAGTTCAGTCGAGAAGCTCCATTTTGCCCAGGCCAAGATTGTCAAGATCCGATGACCTGGACAGTGTAATTCTGAGGCCAACGACATCCTGCCCTTAGTGTTGTCAAATACTCAAATAGAAGAATAAAAATCTTGACCAGCAGGAGCAAGCAGACAGTGGTCAACATAAAACCCAGAGCAAACCACCTATGCATAGTTTTACAACCTATATATCTTGCTCTGCTTGCTCCACCATTACAAGTTGGGATTCCAGAACACTACGATGGGGCTACTGCTGTCAAACAGCACATTTACTCAATGTTTAATCCTGGATGGCCTTACCAGCAACATCAACACTTCAACCATCTCAGCCACCCCAACCACTGTCTTTGTCATCACACCAACCACCCTCACCATCAAAAACATCGAGTCGAGAGCCAAGACAACAGTCTCATCCCCACAGCAGGCATCTCTCTCTCTACCACCATCTCCACAGCAACATCAAATGTCACCATCATCCCAACCATCACTTCCTCTAGAATCGCTGTGCCCACAATCACCATCAGCTCCACCATCGTCAGTAACGTAAGGTAAGGTAATGTTGCTTATAGCCCAGCCGACCGCAAAGGGCCACATCGGGGCTGTCACCATGTTAAATCAACTTACAAGTCATAAAAAAATATATATTTAAAAAAAACATCATTCACGTATTTCTTTAAAATACACCTTCTAAAAACGCACCAGAAACTTTGTTCAAAACCCTTTTTCCGTAAAATCTTAGATCAGATGAAAAATGTTATATTATAATCTCTTTCAGAAACTCAAAGATAAGATAAGATAATGTTGCTTATAGCCCAGCCGACCGCAAAGGGCCACATCAGGGCTGTCACCATGTTAAAATCAACTCAAGTTGCTTCTTTCAAAGCATCTGCATTTCACTTCATGAAGAACTGCAGTCTGCTGACCAAGATGCTAATGGATATCCCAGCCAGGAAGCACTGGATGTGCAAGAAGAAATTCTGGCAGACAATCTTCGTGGACAGACAGTGAAATTCATGCTGGAAAATTTACACACCTTTGACAACATTGAAGGAGACAGTGTCTGTGCTGACATGCCTCGAAAGCTGAGCTTCTAAACAATGACAGAGAGACTGAAACATATGGCAAAGCAGACCTCACTACCAAGGGAATATGAAGTGATGGCCAACAGCAAGGTCTTAGAGCAACCAATACATGTGCACAACATGTTGTCGGGTTACATACAAAAGTATGGAGAGGAATTCCATGCTCAACCTGTCTCTGTTACATTCACCCGAGTGAACGAGCATGCCGGACATTACAATGCCATTATTCCCAACACAGATTCAACTGCAGATCCAGGTCTCAGTGCAGACTTCTGACCAGTAGCAGTAGTAGATGTTGCTCCTCAGAATTCACTGAGGACTAAGAAATTCTCATAGCTAGCCCATACAAGGATGCAGTAGCTGCATCCAAAAGAAAAATCAGTGCAAAACAAGCCAGGCAAAAGAAAACAAAGGTAGCAGGGAAAGCCATCTCGTGAAAACCCCAAAGCCTCATCATACAGAGACTGGTTCTGTTTCATTTGCTCAGAAAAGCAAGGAAAGAAGATATGATCCTGGGTTGTTCATGCCAGCAGTGGGTCCATAAAGCATGTGCTAACACTATTCTTTTGCAAGTTCTGTAAATAATGAAAAGAATAGAGACACAAGGTGACAAGATGTCACAAAAGGTCATTTTAAGTTTCAAACTCGAAGACAAAAAAGTTTCCATTTTTCATGTCAATGCCATTGAGCAAATAGCCTTTTTTGTTATTAACACCTGAGAGAGTAGCAGACATGGTTTCTTCTTGCCTGTCAGCTGACAAGAAAGATACAGTGAGTATCAGGGAAGTGGCAAGAGTGACTGGGAAGATAGTGGCTTCCTTTCCAGCAGTGAAGTATGGGCCCCTTCATTATAGACAGCTGGAGAAAGAGAAGAAGACAGCACTGCTGCTGAATGCAGTGAATTTTGACAGACACACGACATGTCGCCTCTTGCCAAAAGAGAACTGAGGTAAGGTAAGGTAATGTTGCTTATAGCCCACGTTAAAATCAATTCACAAGTCATTTTTAAAAAAAAAAAAAAAAAAACTTTCACAAATCTCTTTAAAATACAACTTCTAAAATCGTACCAGAAACTTCGTTAAAATCTTTCTTCCATAAAATCTTAGATCAGATGACACAAGTCTGGTGGCCTCTGCTGACACAGCTGCTGACACAAGGCCCAGTAGTATAGTAGTAGATTCTAAAGCTGCAGGTCGTGTTAAAAGCAAACAAAATACACCATCGTGTTCAGCATTTTTTTTTTCTCTTCAGATATATCTTCATATACACGAGTTGAGTCTGTTCAGTGTCCAGCTATAATTAATCAAAGGTGAAGAGGTTGGCTGTTGACGACAGGGCTGTCTGTACCGCATCGGCCTGATCGCGGATGTTTATACTTGGTGTCTGACCTCGGCCCCTCTCTACGCTCAGTAAAATTTGACCCCGCCGTGTCAGTTTCCACACGTGCATCGCTTCGTGCGTACAGAGGAACGTGCTGGCGATGTCTTCTTATACTTGACTGCTGGGAAACCTGCATGTTATTTTGATTCGCAGAGTGGGCAACAGAGTGAATCTCTCT